>JAKMWS010000563.1:0-25035 GCA_025327135.1 Colletotrichum sp. SAR 10_71 | reverse complement strand
AACTTGTTGAGGTCAGAATCCGCACCCCCCTGCCCCCCCACCCTACCTAACCCAAAACACCACCTTTTCCGACGAGAATACCACCCCCGAGATCGCCAGATTAAGCCATTTTTGGCAGGCAGTAAGTCCTCTATTTCCCTCTCGTCGTTACTACGATTTTCCCTACTTCAAGCGAAGTTATCGCCAACGCATCAAGTGCCCAGATGCCCTCCAAGAAGACCCCCAAGAAGAAGCGCCAGCCTCTCAGCGAGATCAGCAGCAATACGTCAGCGCCAGCAGCTGCCGCCACGGCTGCCGCCACAGCTACCCTCGCCACATCAACTGCCCTCGCCACGCCTCCGAAGAAGAAGAAACGCAGCCCGCGCCCTACGCCTCTAAAAGAGCGAATCTACGTGCCTACTGAGCCTATTCGACGGCTAGTCGTGCCGCGTAGCCTGGCTACAAAGCGCAACATATTAATATTCCTCAAATATCACCACATACGCGTTAAGCAAGGCTAGTAGTAGCGCGTTCGAGGAGGAGACGACCGCCTAGATAGTGAATATCGCCAGCCTACCTATAATAAAGCTTCAATTTAGTTTAGAGGTATCCCCTACTAAACTATTACTAGCTAGTACTAACAGCGTGCAGTTATCTTCAACCCCTCTCTTTAAGTCGTCTATAAGCCTAATTTTCCTAATCTTAAGAGTGCCCTCTACGCATCTTTTCTCACAGTACACGCCTAGAATAAACTAGTTAGTACTACCTAGTTTTAGCGTGAGGCATGTGAGATTTTTTTAGCTTTATATAGCTATAATATCACCCCTATCTTTACCTTCTTATACAGCTAGTTTTAGGGCTTTTAAAGCCGCTAAAATATCTCACGCTAGCATATTACTAAGTAGGCGTTAAAGTTACCTAAAGAGTATATTACTATTATTAACAGCTTCCTATGCTTCTACTATCATATTAACTAACCCTCTCTAGCTAAGCTACCTAGCCTAGATACTTACGCTAGGGTGCCTAATGCTAAATTTGGCTAGCGCTTCCCCTACTCTCGCATTCTTAACCTCAATAAGACCCCTATTCCTTTTAAGTACCTCAACAGCACTACTTAGGCAGAGGGTAGCAGCTATACTATAGCTAGCAAAACTAAGCATAGTAGCTAGAGTAAGCAGCAAGCTACCCTTATACTCTATATCTATGCTAATAGTATATAATACCTTAAACCTAAGCTGATTTTTTATAGTAAGCCTTCTGAATTAAGCAGTAAGATTGAGGCTTCTGAAAGCTACTTCTATTGCCCTAACATCACTATTAAGTTTAATAAAACTACATATAATAATAAGATCTCTTTTACACGCTAGATTAATAATAAATTCACCCCTACTACTAGCAGGTAAGAATACCTACTCATTATAGACGTTGCTAGCTTCTATAAGACCCCTCTAATCGCTAGCAAGTTAAGGGATCTCTATATAACACTAGCGCTGATCCCTCTTAGTATAACCTCTCTCCTACAACCTCTTAATATAGCAGTTAATAAACCCTTTAAACAGTAGCTTACTGAGGCTATAGAACAGTACGTACTTAACTTTAAAGCTGCTGCTACCGCCACTAGTAAGCCCCTTATATAGTCTATTTCTATGAAGTATATTATAGTCACTTAGATAGTAGCTACTACTACTTGCTATTTAGCTTTATAGAAGGCTGAGATAGTAGCTAAAGCTTTTATTAAGTGTAGTATTAGCGTTAACCTTAATAGCAGTGAGATCTTAAAGATTTAGATTAAGGATATCCTAGCAGAAGCTATTAACTACATAGGGTGGGATACCTTTAACTATGAGGCGTATATCAAACAAGAGGTTATTAATAATAAGATTTCAGAAGCCTATATTACTACAGACGTTAATAAGTACTACGCTACTATAGAAGATGTTTAGCATAGCACTCTTAGCTAGTTTTTTACGCCTATCCTTATACCTAACATATAATTAATTAATTATTAACCTAAAAAAAGAAGCCCTCTACTTCCTACTACTTATGTTTAATCTTAAGCCTCTTATCCTACTTATACTAATACTTACTAAGTTGCTTAATAAAGCAGTTAATTAACTGTCTGCCTTAGAGGGTAGGCTCTATAGCGCTACAGCTATAATCTCTAACCTAGCTAAAGTACTAGTTATTATTAACTTTATTAGCCTCATTTTTCGTTATCATAAGGGATATACCTATAGGCACACCTAGAGAGGAGGGTTTTCAGAAGATAAAGCAGTACTATTATTATACCTCAAAGCAGGAAGAATTAAGGTAGTTATTAGTTATAACTAGTCTATTAGTATATCTCTATTACAACTAAATATAGCCTTTTTTAGGTACTTACAGATAAGGTTAATCAGGCTACAGTCCTCTATTTTTAACGTAGTGCGTAAAAGCATGAAAAAAGCGCGTTTTTGGCTATATACGCTAATACCACAAGTCTTAGATTCTGCTGTTTTTTCGCTGCCACCACCCCTAAGTCAAGCCCTGCTGCCACCCCTGCCACCCCCTGCCAGGCCCCAATTATAGCCTCCACAGCCCTCTACAGCTAGCTAATCAGTCGTTATGGCAGGGGGGAGCGGATTCTGAGGTCAACAAGTTGATACGGTAACAGGCTAAGGCTTGCAGACGCGCGAGGTACCTGCGCCAGGGAAATTTCCCACGACCCCACACCCCCTGCTCCGTGCCGCAACGGCCCAATCACACTAGCCCAATCTCGTCTTTAATTTGCAGACCCATGCTTGCTCTGTCGGCGGCGCAGTCAACAACTGCAACGAGGCATGCAGACCTCGACAGGAGCATTGCGCCCAACTGTGGTGGTGGAAGACCAGAACCAAGTGATGTGTGATGCACCGCGGCCTCGCTGTAGGGTTGTGTTGGTAGTTGCTCACCTCCAGCCCTTGCTCCCTTCCCGAGTTTTCACAAGCACCAACTACCAAGCCAGAACACTGTGATTTCTTGTCAATCCCGGCCTAGCCTAATTGGGCCAGGGATGCCTCGAGGCCACCCCCTTCTCCTTCTCACTTCTCACCCAGAACCATGATCCCATTGCCCAATGCCCATGCCCATGGGTGATGATGGATGGATCAAGCGCACCTGGGACCATGGATGGACCACCAAGTTCTGGGACCTTGCACCACCTCACCCCCTTGCCGCGCGCCCGGCCCCGTGAGCCTAGCAGCAGCAGCCTGGGAGCCTAGCCCGGGGGAGGGCACCACCCACCTCACCTCCCACTCCCACTCCACTCCATGCGCTTACGGTACCTTACCAGCACCACCTCGTCAGGCTACACCTCCTCTTCTTTTCAATCCCTCCGCTTCGTCTGATCTTCTTCTCTTTCCTCCTTCCTTCCCTACCACAGCCCAGTCAAACTCACAACCCCCGTGTGCGTCTCGTCCTCTGGCTTCAGCCTGCCGCTCTTTTTATATACAGTCACTCATTACCCACCGTCGCAAGACACTTATTCTCCCTTAAAACCTTACTCGCTTTCTTCTAGTCACTCGTTCGACTCGTTACCGTCTTCTTATATAGACCTAACTTCTAATCACCTTCCTCAACAACCTCAAAAATCACCAAATCAGTCAACATGCGTTTCACCATCTCCGCCGCTGCCTTCCTGGCCTTCGCCGCCAACGTCCTGGCCCAGAACCCCAACTTCGACCCCGTCACCAAGCCTCTCTCCCAGGAGAAGATCGCTGCCGGCTCTACCTACACCATCGAGTGGACTGCCCCCGATGCCTTCAAGGACGTTACCGTCTCCATCAGCCTGATCGGTGGTGCTACCCAGAACACCCAGGTTCCTCTCCTCGACATTGCCTGTGAGTAACCCCCATCCCTCCTTCCCTCCGAGGAAGTTTAAAAAAAAAAAAAAAACCACTCGACTAACATCACTCCAGCCGGTGTCGCCAACTCCGCCGGCAAGTACTCCTGGACCATCCCCAGCACTCTCGGCAAGGACGCCTTCTACGGCCTCGTCATCAAGTCCGAGTCCAACGCCGCCGACTTCCAGTACTCCAACCCCTTCCACATCACCGCCAGCGACTCCAGCTCCGGCACCACCACCCTGGTCTCCAGCGCCGGCACCGCGACCGTCACCCTGTCCGCCGCCTCCGTCTCTGCGACTCCCTCGGCCTCTGCCTCTGCCTCCGTCTCTGCTGCGGCCTCCGCCTCTTCCTCCGCCCCTGTTGTCATTGCCAACACCAGCACCGCTCTGTCCACCACCGCTGTCCCCACCCCGGTCAACTCTGCTCCCGCTACCGTCGTCACCAGCGTTACCAAGCCCGCTGGCAACGGCACCTCCACTGCCACCAAGACTCCCTCCACCACTCTGGCCACCGTCACTGGCGTCGCCGGAGGTGCCCAGGCTACCGCTGGTGTCTTCGCCGTCCTCGGTGGTCTTGCCGTTGCCGCCCTCCTCTAAGCATTTCTCGGATCTTTCATATCTGTTAAATCGCATGGGTATGGGTTTGGTTTCAACGTGCATATAGGTCATGACAGGATAAAAAGACGGGGACTCGGCTTCTAAGGCTATCTCGGCCCAGGGAATTATTGCGCTGGTCCAGCTTGGAGGAAAAACGGGCTCCGCACATGGCGTTTCTATTGTGTTTTATTCGATACCAGTTTCCCGCGTGGACGAATTGCGATTCACGAGGGATGGGTTGATACCTTTCTAGTTGATAATGTGAGAGAAGAACGAACTTGGTCTTATTAGAAAACACGAAAAATCATTTTTCACCACCATCTTTCTTTCAGCCCAGTGACACTGCCGATCCCTTTCGTGGAGGTGCGATCCCGCCCTTGCAGATCAGATAACCTTGCAGCTGTCATGCAACGACCGACATCCTGTCTGACGTGAACTGGTGGCATCTGAACGCACAATTGGCCCAGGGCAGTTTCGGCCGGCCGCAGGGTCCTCGGCCACTAGAATCAGACGACCTTCCATGTGTTGACACACCAGGATGTAGTACTACCAAAGACATCGAAGTCTGCAACAACGCGGTAACGTGCATTTCCCTCCCTCAATGACTCTGAAAATCTCCATTGACAGCTCCTTGTTTCCTCTCTCGTGTTTTTATTTTTTGTTTTTGTCTCTGTCTCTGCAGCTGCTCCTGCAGTCTTTCCTACTCATTCGAAATTACCACAACCGCCGATCGCAACAACGCTGTCGTCCAGCCACTCGACCGGCGGCTGCCCCGGCCCAGACGGACTCGGTCAAGTGCCCGAGTACACGGAGTCTATCCGTCTGCCCCTTCCTTTTTTTTTTATGGTATCCGTACCCTCTTTCCCCGCCCTGAGGAGGATCCGTAGATCCAACAAATCAACAATCAAAAAATCTCTCTCAGACTCCAGGAGGCCAGGAGTGTCCCTCGCGACCGCCAAGCTTCGCCTCGCCTTCGAAACCTGACGCGAACCGTTCATGACTCGGCTAGTAGATTGCACCTCCGTTTTTTCTGCTGGAGACACATCGCTCGGGAAACTCTGTTCGAGTCCGACGAGCCCGGGATCATGGTGCTTTTGAAACCTGGGCCGCCTTTTTGCGTGCATTCGTGGCTGTTATTCTTTCCAATTTATCCGGGCGGCCTCTGTTTCGAAGCGTTACTTCTCCCCCCAGGTTGAAATGCGCGATAGTGTCGCCCATACCGGCGATTCCGTTCGGATCTCGGCGCCGTTTCGAAATTTCCCTCTTCTTGAACCAATATTGTGATTTGTCTATTTTCTTCTTGGTGTACCAAAATCCTCGGCGATCTGAGCAACGAAGCTTGGTTGTTCCCAATATTGGTTCCATTCAATCTTCCATTGGAATTGGGTGGCTACTACGTACGCAATGCAATGAATTATACTTTCGGAACGGCACCTGTGCTCATCTCGGGAGTCCATGTCCGTGGGAAGAGCAACGAACACGACGACCGCCCGTCCCGCCCGCGGGGATGGTCGCGGTACGCTGGTGACATTGTCTGTGACCCCACGGCGTGATGGGATGATGCATCTTGCTGCTACTGCAGGTTGACAGGGCCGTTGATGAGGTGGGTGGTCACCATCGAGGGTTGAACCCTGCCGGGTGCCGCGAGCGCGGTACGGCGGTCGTATGGTTGGAGATCTGCCTCGTTGCCAGGTCGGTTTGCCTCATTGGGGATGCCAAGCAGAGTGTGTGAAAACGGTGTTTGGCGCGGACGGTGGGAGTGAGGTAGACGCGCGTTTGGCGGCATGACAATGTTGAGGATGGGAAGGAGTGTTCCGTTCCGTGCAGGTGGCGTGATATGGGGTGATTGAGTATTGACTCAGTTGCGAGTGAACGCTTGATTAAGGGGTAAAGTCATTGGTTTGAGAGTTCTCTCTGTTTGTACTCTGGCCTTGATGGAACCCGAACGCTACCGGAGGTGAGGGCTTGCGAGACATCCGGTCGAACTCTGGCCCCTTGCAAAGAGAGATGCCTTTGCGGTCCATGACTTACTTGCTTGAGCAAGAATGATCTTGGGGGTTTCCAGTCGTTGACGGGGCCTAGCAGATAGTAGCATGCTATTCCGACGTCCGAGTCGCAACAAACTGGGACCTGACCGCTATGTATCACTTACTGCTGGTCTGCATGCAATACCCTAGTGTAATATTAACCACTGCTCAGCGATCTGTTCAGCCAAATCCAACTGAAATGGCCGTATTAGATCAGGTATGTTGATGGACAAGATCTGTTGACGACGATCAAGTTAGAGCGGTTCGCTGCCAACTCCCATGCTCACGCGTAGCAGCGCAGTGTGTCATACATGACAAATTGGGTAATCTCTCTCATTGCTGTCACCGAAGGGGGTCGTTACCATCTCGAGTGTCTGTTCTGATGTGATATACTCACATAGAAGCACTTCAAAAGGCACTTCAGAAGAGACTCAAGGACCGACTTTGCCGCAATTTGCTTCAAGTAATCTTTAGCAGTTTCAAGGGACTTGTCCATGTATGGGTTGGGCCTCTGATCCAAGTGAAGAGGAGGGGCAAGTTCACGTGTTGATTGAGCCGTGGATCCAATTAAGCTGATCTTTGCGTGGTCCCCTTACCATTTGTCGCGGGAGTATGGGCTCCGCGAAGGTCCAAACTTTGTCTCTTCTCATGGGAACATATTGATGCCAACCAACACGCTAAGATCATGAGAATCACCCAAAACAAGGTTTCCAGAGACTGCCAGTCCTTGTGTGAATGGGCTTCAACATCTGCTCTGAGCTGGTTCGAAGCAAGCCTTGCGGGAGGTGGATTGACTTCAGGAACATCCTGGCATGGCATTCTCAATCTAAGGAGAACAAGTCTGAGAATTAATGACCATGGTCCATGTTCCATGACGCGTAAGACATCGCCCTCTTTCCTGTGTTCATACAGCCCAAATTGCAGCGTGCTTTAATACGCCTTGGACTAAGAGGTAGTCTGGACATACGACGGCATTGGCAAGTGACAACAACGGCAGATAACGATGGCAGACTGCGCCGACGACGAAGACGGTAGCGGTAGGGGAAGATTTGGCCCTTGATTGGGCCATATGTAATAGTCTGAGGCGATGTGAATGATAATACAACGCTCCATAATTCCGAGATGTCTCCCATTGCCCATGAGACGTCTGGACTTTGACTCCAAGTCATCATCGTCACTGAAGTAGTATATCCTAGTTGTTGGCAACCCGGTGAGCGGACATCATCTAGTGCACTATACATGCAACCCTTACTGCTCGGTTTCAATTCAGTCTCAATCAAGTGTATATAGTTTTATTTCTCCCATCCCCAAGACTTGCTTATCCAGTCTAGTTCTCAGAGAGATGGAGACTGAATCAATGTGACGGCCAGACAATCGCAGACAAAGGGAGACCCACCGAATAAGCTCATTCTTCAACCGTGCCATTCACCTTACCCAGCCAGCCCTAATTTACCACACACATCTTCAAACGGAAAAGAAGCACACGAGCTATATGCGAAGACGTCCGAGCGATCTGGCAATATGCGGAGCAGGTTCACATAAGAAGAAACACATCCAGAGCAAAAAAAAAGTGAACGAGAAACGTGCAAAAAATGAAACTGAGTGCCAATCGCTGACGGGAATTGAGCCCGACGTGGGGGTCGAACCCACAACCTTGAGATTAAGAGTCTCACGCTCTACCGATTGAGCTAGCCGGGCGACTGAACCCAGCTTGTTTGGTGTTGACGGCGAGGGCGGAGGAGTGCATTAAGACGGGTTGGTGCTAGGTAGGCCAAGCAGCGGTTAGTTAGGCTGGTCCACTGGCTTCAGCGGGTCTCCTAGGGCTGGTTATGTGAATCTGGCAATGATGAGTGACGACATTTGTCTTTCTGTGGTTTCTTGTCTCGGCAAATGGGGCTTTGAAAACACGTGGCTGGTACTGGAAGTGTTGTAAAAGTTGATTTTGGGTGGTTGTCTCTGGCTCTGGTATCGGTTGAAAGTTCTCGTGGGTTTGATGAGACTAACACGTCTCGGATGGTTATTTCCGTTCTCGTTCGCCGGATTGTAGGTGAAGTCAATGGTAAGGTGCCTTCCGTCAGTGTTCAGACTACAGGTAACCATCTCTCTGACGGAATAGCCATGGTCTTTCTCGGGTGACATCGATGTCATGCGCGGATGTCACGAGCGACGAGCTCGGATTCCAAGCATGAATCTTACTGATGCTAGTAGTCACGAGCCACTGTTCTTTCGTACTCGAGAGATGAAGAAATAGTTCCTTCAGATGAACATCGGATGTAAGCCGGCATGTGAAGAGTTGGCCTGTGAGGGTTGACAACACCGCCGCATTACCTCTGCTGAGGTTTCATACCGTGTTGCTTAAAGGAGCCAGATAAAATCACCTCTTCGTCATTCTAAGCACGTAAATACTGGGCATGGTCAGATGTTGATCAAATTGCACCAGTACTGAAGTACGCCGGTGTGTACTCGCAGCTTCTGTATTCTGTGTTGGTAAGGGGTCGCACCTGGCTTTCCTTGCTGTTACGATGGTCAGCAAAGCAGCTGATACTCCTTCTGGTGTTGGTCCTACTCTCTCATGAGAAACTAGGCGGTTGACGCTTTTGCTGTAACGTGACCCGGAATGCTCAGAGGCGTCATCGTGAAACTACTAACAAGAGTTTGCGTCATGGTCTGGCTCGTCACGGAGGTACCGCTTAGAGTTTTGTAGTAGTAAGGCCATTTTGACTATGTGATTTCAGTAATACTGTTGATGAGACAGGGTCATGTGTAGCCCCAAAACACTGCTAGGATGGTCTGTAGCCCAAATGGAACGGCCATCTCAAGGTAAGGCCAATGCTCCACAGAAGTTTGAGCTCACTTAACAGTGAACACTCACAGGCTTTGGGTATGACTTCGTGCTCCGAAGAGTAGGCACGTGGCATGCCTGGTGCCAGGCGATAGGCAGACTCAAGCCCTAGCAGTCGTGCTCTACGCCAGCCCTACGCTATTTTGCTCTGCAAATCTTGTCGTGCCCCATATGTCGCTTTTGTATGGTTGTTAAACCTCGAGACCGAGTACGAAAAAACCTGTGTGCTCGAGTACGAGGGTTGTCATGGATTGTGTCCGTCGTAGGGAGTTATGCTCAGTAAACGCCCCCGACGCCGTAGCACCAGCGACATCGCCCGTTTATCGCAGAACTGGTCGTAATGTCAAGCGAAGACTTGTAGAACTCAGACATAATGTTCGGCTATTGAATGTGTCAGTGTCTGTGTCATTCATGATTTGCCTCAATCAGCAACACGCGATACACTCGATCTCGTGAGCATATCGAATGAAGTAAATATCATTCGAGACGAGCTCAAGCTATCTATCAGCTTCGATATCGTGCTGCTGTTGAAATTTCGATATCTCTTGATCTTGAAGACCCAAAGTGGCCGCTGAAGCCTGTCGTTGGGCGTAGATACGAGCTTCCAGGAGAACCGGAGATGCAAAATACGATCCACTTGTTCGGTCGCGATAGTAATCGTACGGGTTCAGATGCGTGCTGTGGCGACATTTTGCGCGTCTCGCCCACGCCAAGTCTCCGAATGTGTCTCGATTCTTTTCAGGCCTTGAGAAGATGACAGCTGATAGCGCGAGGATTCTTTGAATAAATTTGCGCGATCGAACGATGCGTTTCGGCGTCGGCGCTTCTGTCCATACCAATTTTGATCCGGCCGTGACAAGGGCACTGTTTCTTGGCCCAATGTCAAGATATGCCAGAAACGCAGGCAGCAAAGTCGACTCAGGCGCTGTAGGCCCTTCTAGAGCACACTACTCAGTCGCAATCAGAGGATAAGGGCGGGCCGCTGAAAGAATGCCCTGGCAGACTTGTGCAATCCATGGCCATGGGCAGCCATAGAGTTCTTTCAGGGCCTTATCGGAAGCCCCAAAAGCTTCCTTTCTAGTGACGAAGGCCCAGACCTACAAATAATGCTCATTCCCGTCGCGAATGCAACTCGAAATACTAGTTCGAGTGCTTCCAGGCTACTTTAGCGACCCAAAGCCTAGTGAACAGCTCTCATCTCAAATACCAATTGATAGCCGTGGACGTTGAAGATAAGTCGGATGGCGCTTGGGCCATCATCTGTTGTTGAAGGTTGCGGCTGTCTTGTCGTTATCTCTGATGAAGCATCTCCGCGGAGCATGACTTACACGTGCGAAATGGCGAAAAGGGTCCGCAACGCCGCGTTAGGGTGGAGGTTGGAAACGACCATCTGAAAGCCTGCAACTGATAACGGGTATGATGGATGTATCGATGACGACCCATCCGAATCAATCTACTGTTCTTTTGAACCGCTGTTGATGTGAAGACAACACAGCTTGGGACGAGAGATGTGGTCGGGTGGCAGAGAAAGTCTAGACCCCGTCACGGCACGGGTCCGGGAGGCCGGGGATGCACGCGGCGACGGGATGGGGAAACACCTGGACCAGACAAGCGGGTCATTAGCGTGGGGGCAGGATGATGACATAAGCCGTGAGCAGACTTTCTTGCGAACAGTGGGTGTTCTCTGCGGCCAGGGGTCTCCTTGGCTCCGCTATCTGTATCTTATCTCGACCGACTCCCTAATTGCAGTCCAAAGACTCGGTCACCCCAATTTTCGTCTACGAATCCCCCCATTGCGAGTCTAGCTCGGGGTCTTCTCTGGGGAATGACAGCATCCAGAAAGGGGGGAGCTGAACGGGACCGCAGCATTGCCCAATCGCAGGCCGTCCAATTACACCTCAGTTGGACCGGGAGACGGTACACGGCAGTTGATACAGGATCAGCATGAAATCTTTGCCAATCTTCTGCGACAATAGAGAATGACGAAAGCTTCCTTTTTGTACTACACCAGGCGTATGATATATTCATGAGAAGATAGGACAGTCGCGTCTGTTGCCAAGCCTGATGTATTTTGGTCAAGCTGCCAATCGTTAAAGCACCAGCGTCTGTCTTTGTCACAATCCGACCAACTATTGGTCTAGATTGTAGGGAGGCTAAGCCAGTGCTTGAAAGTTTATCATCGTCGCCAAGGACCCCACTAGACAAGTTCCTCTCTTTCTCACTCACTTCAACTTGGCCTACCTACAGACAGTCATCGTAATCATGGAAGCATCATTCGGCCCAACTCCAATCTGTCCCTAGACACATGCCACGACGAAAGGTCCGCGGAGATCGACACCAAAGGTTTAAGCACTCGCCAGTCAGCTATCAGAGTCACTTTCTTATCTCTTGGATGCCAGGGGTGGGGCCTGGCTCACCCGTCCCGACCGCATCTTGAGCGCCTCTCGAGAGCCTCCAGAGATAAGCAATAAGCTCGTAAGATTCCGTTTGGCTCAATTGCTCCCAGTCCCTTGAGGTCTTGTCCAATCATTTCTCCTGGAAAGCACTCTACTGACCACCCCGGACAGGCAAAGGCTGTATCCGTCAAGACAAGGCGTGAACCTAGTGTCGGACTCTCTTGCTTGGCCCGTGGGTTCTCTCATTCGAGCCTTCGTTATCTTGATGCATAGACTTGCTGCGAAGTTCTCTGCATAGGCCACGGCGTTGTTACCTCGGGGAGACAGCGCGTCATCCTGTTGAGGGGAAAACCTGGGGAAGGGCTCATCTACCCGCAGGCTCGCGATTGACAGCTTGACTTCCCGTTCTTGTCTTATGAAGACGTCAGCTTGCTGTGTTCCGAGACAAGATCTTTCTTCTACACAGCCTTACATTGAAGAGTGCTGCTATTTGGGCCTCGACTTCGATTTCCACGACTGAGCGGATCGAAACATCGTGCAAACCCAGCACTTTGGCTTGAGAAATCATCCCAGCGCCTCAGACTACCTACATTACAGCAAAGAATTTGACATTTCCGCTCTCTTCCCGGCAAGAAAGTCTTATCAGAGAGATCGACGAGTGAGCCCGCTCTTAAGGCTCCCACGCCGCTGGTCCATTCTGGCTCTTAGGCTTGGCCCGCCTCCCGTCCCATCGACACACCTCCATCACACTCTTTTTCACACCCCCATCTCCCCTGCACCTCCACAGACACAGAGAGCAAGGGAGCATTCGCGGCAGACGTCCATTGGGATTAGCGTGGTGTCTCTCCGGAGATGCTTCAACCGCCTCCTCTCCGCTGAACACTATGCTACACAAATGAGGACGACCATATAAATCCAGGACAATCTCCGGCCGAATACATGATCTATTTACCTGTATTTAAGCACTCAACGACAGTGACACGATAACAGTCCACGACAGGGTAACCTTGAGGCACCAAGCGCCTGGATTCCAGCTCACAGCCAGCCCGCTTACACGAAAAAGAAGGACTTTGCCCAAGACCCCACGTCATACCACGTCGACTCCGGACGGATCGACCGAACCTCTCACCATGGAACTTTCCATTCTCTGGAGGGCACCTGAGGTGAACCCCATCAACCGCAAAGCCCGCAGTATCCCGGTCTTCAACATCTTCAATGTATACGCACGCGCCTTTCACTTCTCGTGGCTTGGCTTCATGATTGCCGTGAGTAGACTAACAGGCCGAGACCCCTAACTTGATTGCCGTATGCTAATACACACCCGCTTCCAGTTCTGGGCCTGGTACACCTTCCCGCCCCTCCTCACAGTCACCATCAAGAAGGACCTCAACCTAACCACTGCCCAAGTCGCCAACTCAAACATCGTCTCCCTGGTCGCAACACTCTTCATGCGCCTCATTGCCGGCCCCGCGTGCGACCGCTTCGGCTCCCGCATCGTCTTCGGCTCCCTCCTCCTTATCGGCAGCATCCCCATCGGCCTCGCCCCCCTCGTCAAGGACGCCACGGGCCTCTACATCAGCCGCTTCTTCATTGGCGTCCTCGGCGCGACCTTCGTCCCCTGCCAGGTCTGGTGCACCGGGTTCTTCGATAAAAACGTCGTCGGCACCGCCAACGCCCTGGCCGGTGGCTGGGGCAACGCCGGCGGCGGCATCACGTACTTCGTCATGCCCGCCGTCTACGACTCCTTCGTCCACGCGCGGGGCTACTCCCCCGGCCAGGCGTGGCGCCTCACTTTCATCGTCCCCGTCATCTGCCTCCTCGCCTGCGGCCTGGGCCTCCTCCTCCTGTGCGAGGACACCCCAACCGGCAAGTGGGCCGACCGCCACCTCCACGCCCAGGAGAACCTGCAGTCCCACGGCGTCGTCGACGCGGACCCTGACGTGGTTGACGTCCCCGGCGGCATCGCAGACCGCAAGGAAACGGCGGCGGGCTCGATGGTTTCCGACGAGGAGAAGCGCAGCAACCACAGCAGCAACAAGAACGGGCAGCACGGCGTCCTCGGCGACCACGAGGTGCGCCTCTCCCGCGACGAGATGGTCGAGACCGCGCGCGGCGACACGGTCGTCAACCCCACCTTCAATGAGGCCATGTCCGTCGTCCTCTCGCCGCAGACAATCTTCCACATCGCCACCTACGGCTGCTCCTTCGGCGGCGAGCTGGCCGTCAACGCCGTCCTGTCCTCCTACTACCTCAAGAACTTCCCCGCGCTCGGCCAGACCGGCGCCAGCAACTGGGCCGCCATGTTCGGCTTCCTCAACGTGATCACCCGCCCGGCCGGCGGCGTCGTCTCGGACCTGCTCTACCGCTACGGCGGGCAGAACCTCTGGCTCAAGAAAGCGTGGATCACCGTCTGCGGCGTGCTCACAGGCGCGCTACTGCTGCTCATCGGCCTGCTGAACCCGCATAACGAAGCGACCATGTTCGGGCTTATCTTCCTGATGGCCGTCTTCCACGAGGCCGGCAACGGCGCCAACTTTGGCCTGATCCCCCACGTCCACGGCTACGCGAACGGTATCGTGAGCGGTGTCACGGGCGCCGGCGGCAACCTTGGTGGCGTCATCTTCGCCATCATCTTCCGCTTCATGGACAACGGCACCAACTACGCCAAGGGGTTCTGGGTCATTGGGTGCATCCACATCGGGGTCAACCTGTTGGTCTCGTGGATCCATCCCCTGCCGAAGAGCCAGCGGCACTGAAGATGGTCCTGGGGTGAGGCAAGGCTCAATTTTCTGTATTGCTATGTAATGAAATGATTCCGGGATGGACGACATAAACGATAGAGTGGCTTACAGGGACCAAAAAAGGGTTATGCTCGGAGTAGGGGACTGGCAATTATGATATCCATGGGCTAGAGCTTTTTTGTTAGCAAGTTACAATTCAGAGCGATTAAGACTTTGAGTATTCTAGTCCATTGGAAAGTGAGCAAGTCGGGAGTTTAGAGAAACGTACTTCACCCACCGAGAATCGGGCTCGACTTGGGCCGGTAGAGTTCCACCGTATTCGCATTTTCGGGCGTTGCCGTATCTTCAGCGCTTGATTGTTTTTATTTGCTCTAAATTCATTTCGTAAGGGATCTCTGTCTATCTCCCCGCCGAGGCAATTGCGCATCCGCAAAACCATCTGGTCTTGGTATCATCTCTCCTTTTTTGTCATGGAAATCTCACCCCGCCCGCGTCCAGATTCCAGTATCTCCACCATCACAGCCTGCTGTCCTCCCGCACGCTTCACAAGTCGAAAAGCTCCTTGACGATGCGCATGGTCTCCTCGGGGCCGCTGACGGCGTGTCCGATGGTGCGGTCGTCGGTGTAGATCTCGTAGTCGTTGCCGCCCTCGTGCGTCTTGTCGCCAAAGAAGTGGATCGTGTCGTAGGTGATGCCACCCTCCTTCTTGGCCTCGCTCTCGAGGTGGCGGAGGCAGTACGTCTTGTCCCAGCCGGTGGGGAAGACGTCGAAGGAGATCATGCCGCCGATGGAGAAGGTGAGGCCGAGGTGGCCAAACTTCTCGCGCAGCTTGGCGACGAAGTCGCGGCGGATATTGTGGATCTTGTCGTAGTCCTCGAAGGCCTTGCGCTCGTCGTTGGAGGCGTTACGGCCGACGGGGGAGATGTTGACCATGCCGTTGCGGAACTCGATGAAGGTGCCGCGCTTGACGGGGATGTCGAGGTCGGCGATGTGGTGGAGGGCGAAGCGGACGAGCTCCTTATAGTTGTCCTCGCCAATGTACTTGATGAAGCTGTTGGAGGGCAGCGGCTGGCCGAGCTTGAAGGCCGTCAGGCCGTTCTCGGAGAAGCAGAAGTCGAAGAGGGTCGTGACCGGGGTCTGGGCGTCACCGAGCTGCTCCTGCTGCTTGTTAAAGTCGGAGCCGCCCACGTAGCCAATGGCGCACTTTTGGCGGAGGCGGGCGAGGAGGTCGAGCATCTCGGGGGTGGCATGCTGGATTGGAGGTCAGGGTTAGAGGGTTTGGAGGGGGAAAGGGGGAAGGGCAGAGCTTACGCGACGGGCGGGAGTGAGGGTCTCGTCGACGTCGAAGAGGCAGATGGTCGTCTTGAGGGGACGCTCCTCGAGAGGGGGGTAGGTAGCCATTGTGACGGTAGGTGATGTGATGGGTGGTGAAATGTGTTGTGAAGCTCGAGCTTGCCGTCTGTGACACCGCAGAAGTCTGGGAAGGATCTAGGTACCTATGCTAGCAAGAGATAATTGTAGAGGGCGGTCAGAAGCAAAGGGGTTGAGATTGGAGCTTCCTTTCGGGATGTGGATGGGTATGCGCGGGGTCGACTTTCAGATGGCGGGGCAGGGGTAAGGTCACAGGCAGGTAGGTGCAGTGCTGTGGTGGGTGCGTTTTCAGGGTCTGGAGTGGTCTTCCTTGGGTGGGTGGGTAGGTGCTTAGAGGTGATTGGTGCTTTGAGCTCAGGGAACCAAGAAATCCCCCGGGTGGTGAATTGGGTTTGGGGAATGTTTAAATACATCTTGTTCACAGAGTCCTCTTTCAAAGCTGAACACAGGAGTTAATGATGTGATTGCATCATTGGTAAGCAATTGGACAGTGAACATGTTCTCAAGTTGACAGATTTCGGTCTTTGGTGAGCTTCGGGGTGATCTGTCCTTGTCTTTGAGGTTGTGTTCTGGACAGCTTGGCCATAAGTGAGGGATTGGCATCGAAACGAGATGAGTATTCTTGACTGGACCCAAGCTGGACTTTGTTTTGAAACTTGATGTACGCAACGGGTGGCAGTGCAAAGTGCTTAGGACAGCCGATGACGACGGTCTCTATCCGGATTTACCCAACACGGAAGACTAATAAGAAACCAAAGCCAGGAACGTGTTCACAAGGGCGCGAAATAGTGTGAGATTTAGACATCGTGGCCTGAAGCTAGGTAGGTGAGGTGCTCATGCCAGACAGCGAGTGACAACTTTTAGCGGCCGCTTTACCGCAGGGGAGAACGGATGACTGACACCCTGGCTATGGAGGCTGTAGGGCGCTAGGTAAGGTACCGGTCAGTTCCATGTTGCCGTGCCGTGCGGTGCAAAAAGGAGTGTGTGGACTATTCTGCCCCAGTGACAGTTCTCACCTGGTTTTCATTTTACTCATTGCTCGAAAAACACCACAGAAATATGTGACAACACTTCTCAACTCGATGAAAAAGATCCTCCGTTCCCGACTACTTTTCCTATAGGCCTACACATACCGTACCTTCATTACGCAAGAAAGGTAACCACGAAAAACCAGGCACTCTCTGAACAATATTTGAATTTCAGAACGGAAGTTTTAGGTGAAGCTGCACTATCGTATGGGCATCAGGCATGTTCTGCTTAATGTCGAACCTGCACTCTAATTTTCGCCACTTGGTTGCCTCGGCCGCATGATGCTATCAGCCACAGAGCGAAATACGATCCATCACCAAATATCATTCTTAAAGATGGGGAAATCTTCCAAGGTTCATGGCGTGCCTGCTGAGCAGCCTCATTGCAGCCACTTTGTGGCCCTGCACACCAGACATAGGACGTAGGTCAATCCCTGCACACAGATCTGCTGTAAGGTTCAAGAGTCATGATGTCTTCAGGCAAGAATGAGAGCCTCTATGGAGTCATCAAGATATTGATCACATGGTGAAGGATACGATTTTGAATTCATCGTGCCAAGAACCCATCTCAAATCAACGCCTGCAAAGCCACCCCGAAGAAACCAAGCCACCTTAGGACCCATGTACCAATCAAGAAAAAACAGCAAAGCCGACGTTATCTACACTCGCCGAGATCCCCCTCGTTCAGGAAGCCGGCGCCCCAGCCTTGAGCATCTCCATCTCAGGCAGCGTGAAGCCGTTGCCGAGGTACGCAAAACGGTTCTGCCTGGCGTTCTCGTATGTGTAGACCCAGTCCTCGCCCCTGAAATGTTCCAGCATGCGGATGAAGTGCAGTCTGCTCCCCGGGTGCAGGCCCGTCACGGGGGCGTTCACCTCGCCCTGTTTGTACCAGGATCTGCACCCGCCCGTGAATGCCGTGCGAGGCATGAATGCGGCGGTGTGCTCGAAATAGTCCTCGACGGCCGCCTCCGATGGGGTGATTGACCGGATGCTTTCCGTCTGGCACTTGCGTATCGTGTTGGCGATGTAGGTGGCGATGTGCTCGCTAAGTGTAAAAACATCGCCATGGGCGATGGGTGCGTTGGGACCAAGGAACTCTGAGGCTGTTGTTAGAAAAGGGGTCCATGTATGCGGGGTGGAGTTCAGCTCACTGAAGTAATTAGGCAGGCCGGCAACGGCGAGGGACATGTACGCCTTGGGTGTCTGCTCGGCCCAGATGTCCTGCAAGTTTCCGTTCCGGCCGGTGAGAGGGAACGAGGGGCGGAACGAAGAGTCGAAGCCAGTGGCACAGACGATGGCATCAACTTCGAGGACATGTCCGTTGTTCAGCTCGATTCCGTTGGCTACAAACCTCTTGATAGCATCCGTGTGAAGAGAAACCTTAGGGTCGTGGAAAGATTCGAGATACCCGGGTGCGGGAGTAAGTCGCTTACAACCCAGCGCAAAGTCGGGGATAAGCTGTTTGCAGAGCTTCTCGTCACCCTTGAGCATCGCCATCATGAACTCTTTCGTCTTGCCCAAAGCCCACTTCTGCTGGGGACTGCCTGCCACCAGTGCCACTGCGAACTTAATGTTGGAGTCGGTTTCTAGAGTCTTTGCAAACTTATGGTAAAACTCTGGGTCGTTCTTGAACCGCTCAATCTGCGCTGGCGAGAAGCGTTCTTCTTCGTCCATCTCAATCTGCTGCATCAAAGGGGCTGAAGGGCCCATCTTCATTGTTGCCACACGTGGTGGGATGATCAAAGTGGGTGTCCGAATGATGTGATGGAGCTCCTTTACATCTGCGTCAAGGTGAGCCCAGTGTAACGTCTAGAAGATGAGCTGGTGATACTTACGAGGCCGAATGGCTGGCACTATTTGTACACCAGACGCTCCGTTACCGATGACAGCAACCTTCTTGCCTGCGTAGTCAAAGTTCTTGGGCCAGTTTGCGCTGTGGATGAGGGTGCCCTGGTAGTCTGAGATGCCCTCCACGTCTGGGAATTTCCACTTGCTTCTCGGGTCAGGATCCGCAAGTCATCACTGGGGGGGGAGAGTAACATACTTGAGAATCCCTGTCGCATCGATGATGAAGTTGGCATGGTCGGTGATGATGGTTCCTGTGTCCAGGTCCTTGATCTGCACTTCCCAAACGGCCTTCGACTCCGACCATGATGCGGCAACGATCTGGTGCGACGTCTTGATGTATGGACGCATGTCCTCATCGTCGCATATCCGGCACAAGTATTCTTCAATCTCAGCTGCGGGTGCGAAGAAACTCGACCACGCGGGGTTAGGCCTCCAGGAGAACTGGTAGTTGTGGCTGGGCACATCGCACTTGCAACCCGGGTAGCGGTTCTCGAACCACGTACCGCCGACGTCCGCGTTCTTCTCGTAAATCACAAGTTCATACGTCGAGGGGCCGAGTGTGTTTCTGAGAGTGCGGATCATGTTGATTCCGCTGGCTCCGGCACCGATGCCGATGATGCGGATTGGGCGCGGCGTTCCGAACGGCGCTTCGCGCACCGAGTAGGCGGTGTTGCTGCGGACCGACTGACCGGAACCGCTGCCATGGCCGTCAACATGCCGTGAGAGTTGAGGGATGAGTTGGCGTGTCATTGTCGGTGTCGTTGAGTTGGAGATGGCTGGGTGGGCAGTGAGAGACGGAGTAGATGGTTTATATCTCAGCTCAAGCAAGAGGCCTATGCCGTGGAAGGCACGGCCAAGGCTTTGCAAGAGCTTCCTTATCAAGAAAGGTGCAATCCGGTTGAGTGCTTGGTGGGGTTACGGAGGAGAGCGTAGGCAGAGGCAGTGACTAGGAAAGCAAGGCCGTTTGACAGGCTTGGTGCATTCATTGGTCCGTACGGAGAGCAGCCAATAAAGACACAGGAGTCCATGGAAGAAGCAAAATATGGGATGAGACAGGCGATGATGACAACGAAGGGAAGAAGAAACGAGAATCCATTGACATGGATAGGCCCTGAGAGACATCGCCCGGTTCAGCAAGGCAAGGACGGGTAAAGTCTGTCTGAGGAGAGCGGCTGGATCAACTAACACCACGACCACACCACACGACTTTGGCCACCACTGCACACAATCAACTAGCGCAAAGAAACTCTCGTCACGGAAGATATTAAGTCAAAGTCAAAAGAGACAACTCACATGAGACAAACCAGTGGAGTTGAGTTCGTCCAATGGATTGGGTCGCCTCAATTGAAGCCCATGTTGCGTGGGGTCTGTCAGGAGAGCCACTGTTGGTCCATTTACGACAAGTAGTTTATCTTTCTTGGCTGGTGGAACGGCAGAGCTGTGGCTGCACGTATCCAAACAGCTTGGAAACAAGGCTGGCCCATGAGGAGAACCGACAGTATGGCTTGCTTGCACGCTTGCTAGTCTTGTTACGGTCAAGCATGGTTTCGATTAGCATAGGGGCCTCTACTGGATGCAGTCGTAAACCGTCCAACCACGAGGAGAGACGAGGTCGAGGGTCTTTGGGAGCATGGATCCAGTGCGGTGAATGACGAATCAGGACCCTCGCCGTCCTGATTGAGGAGGGAGGTCTGGAGCCGCAGCTGGATCGTGGCAAGTGCCGGGGACCAAGGAGCTCGGTGGATGCTTCGCAGAGCCTCCATTGGGAGATGCCCTTGTCCTGCCCCGGAGTCATGACGATAAAGGGCATAAGATTACAGGAGCGAATCCTTGATGCCTGTGTCAGCAAACGGCACAGGCCATGGTAACCCAAGTGCCGGCGGAAAAGCGCGGGATATTGTGGTGTCTGGTTGCGCGAATCGGAGGGTAAAGCATCGTGAAAGGGTCGGACCCAGTGTCGATCGGCCGCGTGGACGGGATGCGGTGCGGCGCATCCTTTTGGCGGAGGGAGGCTGTCTCCGTCGTGTTTGCTGACCACTGAGACACGAGATCTGGCGGGAAGCACGAAGCACAAGATGCACAAGATCCTCCGGTGTTAAGATGCGCAGGGTTGATATGCGTGGGTGGTGTCTGGCAGGCAGCTGCAGCTGAAGCGTGCAGCAAAGACGTGCATGCTCCGCCAAGGATGTGACTGAGGTGCCGCTCGGCGTGGGACTTTTCTCTTCTCTGTCTCTCCCGTTGCCCTGCTAGAAGGATGCAGAAAGACACGCGGAGGGCTTAGTTGCGGAGGCACGGGGGCCATTTCCGATTGTCGGCCTATCAAGACTGCAGCTGCGCCCCTTTGCCGTCTGGTCCTTGGCCAGCTGGGTCAGTACATACATAAGCACGGGGGCCGAAGACCGAAAAGAGAATCCGAACGGACGGGAGAGAGAGAAAGACATTGTTTCTGGGAGGAGGTTGCTGGGGCCTTGCGCTGCAGAACGCCTCTTGCAAAGGCTCTTGCTCATTGGTTGTTTTGCGATTGGATGTTGGTGTTGGTGTTTGGTGGGTGCGGATGGAGACTGAGGCGATGGCAAATGGGATGCGGTCGTTCCGTTTGTAGGCAATTCGACCAGTGAGCGGTTGATGTCCCGGCCCAAGTGCCGTGTACCGGAAGCACAGTAGCACTGCCCGGCCTAAGCGAAGTATCGGCTACTTAGCACAGAGGCCTCAACTGTGACTTCTACCATCACAAAACCTTCATCCAACAACTCATCATCGAGACCGATCAGACGTCACCAATTCAAAACCTCCATCATTTCATTTCAGTATGCTGATAAGGCGAATAACCGCAGGAGACCTCTCCCCGCATTCACGATGAACCGTCTCCTCCCCAAGACTATTCATCTTTGTCCAGAATGAGCTAGCTGGCTAATGTGAGAGCTCCAGTACGTGGCGTAGGTGGCAAATCATAACATTCATCTTGAAGATGCGATTCTTGGGTACGAATTGGCGATGGGTTTTTCAACAACGCCCAGTCGAATCGATCCAGATGCGGAACTCGACAAAGATGGCCATGTTATTTCACACAATGGCTTTCTTGGCAGCCAAGTCCGTCGAGGTTGAGGAAAAGTCCAACGGTAGCCACAGCTTGTTAGTTTCAGGCCGAGAACAATGGGAACACCGCTCTGTTGAGAACCCGAACACCATCGTCGCAGTCCTTTCATGTCTGGGCTCATAGCCACCACGCCACAACCGTCTGGCACCACGCGAGCATCCCGCCATGTGGTTCATGCCTGACGACGTTAGCAATAGTCCCAAGTTCAAGTGGATGGTTGTTAACCATGCGAAGCTTGATCATAATCTCTAGTTGTCGATCACTGTGGCCTTCGTGGAGAGTATATATATAGATACTGCTGAATCTCCCAATAGCACGTTCTAATGTCAAACCACCAGCTCGTTCTTTTTTTCCATTCCTTCGTTATTTACAGATATCACATTCCCTTCATTTCGATATGCACTCTTTAATCATCTCAGGTATTGTCCTGGCCCTGACTGGGCTGGGCAACGCCGCGACAATCTCGAAACGCGAGCTCTCAATCACTACCAGCCTTCCCACAGGCTTCAAGTACCTTGGCTGCTATACCGATTCTCCTGGTAACCGACAGCTGGCTCGTGCCAGTTACGTCGACTACAGCCGCATGACGGAGGAATCATGCATCGCGTTCTGTTCGGCCAAGGGCTTCCCATACGCCGGTGTCGAGTACGCTTCTGAGTGCTATTGCGACTATTCCCTGGGGCCCCTCGCCACAAAGCAGCCCGAATCTGACTGCAACTTCGCCTGCACCGGCGACTCGACGGAGCCTTGCGGTGCCGGGGATAGACTCAGTGTCTTCACGACAACCGCTGCTGCCGCTGCCGGTCCCGGTGTTAACCCCGGCCCAGCGGGCTGGGCCTCTCTAGGCTGCTATAACGACAACATCCCCGGCCGCATCCTCGCTTACCGTACCGGTGTTGCGGCCGGCGACAGTCTCATGTCAGTCCTACAGTGCACCACCGCCTGCAAAGCCGCAGGATTCTCCTACGCCGGAGTCGAGTACTCTTCGGAGTGCTACTGCGACAACCAGATCCTCAGCACAGCCGCCAATGGCCAAACCGGCTGTAACATGCTCTGCTCGGGCAACAGCACGGAGTACTGCGGCGGAGGGAACTTCATCAACGTCTACAAGTCTTCCGCCGCGCTCAAGACAGCGAGCGCCGTGCCCGCGGGCTGGACTGGCCAGGGGTGCTTGAAGGACAATGTTCTCGGCCGCGCTCTCGGCGTTGGCATGGCTGTGGCGGGCGGCCCCGCCAGCATGACGGTCGAGAGCTGTGTTGCTGCGTGTTCCGCCGCCGGATACCAGATTGCCGGTGTCGAGTACTCTCAGGAGTGCTGGTGTGACAACCAGATCCAGAACGGAGGCGTGCTGACTCTTCCGACGGACGGCTGCAACATGCTTTGCAGAGGCAACACGTACGAGACCTGTGGCGGCTCGAACCGCCTCAACATCTACGCGTCTTACAACCTGAACCTGGCCCTGCCCTCTAGCAGTTCCTCATCCACGGTTGCGTCCACTTCGTCATCGAGCAGTAGGGTCTCCTCTGCTTCCTTGACGTCTGCCACATCCAGCTCGTCTGGGGTATCAAGCCGCCCTAGCACCGCTTCTAGTGCTTCCAGCAGCACCTCACTCACTTCTTCTGCCGCTACAAGCATAATCTCGACCTTGACCACTCCGCCGACCACCTCTTCCTCGTCCACCACTCTCAGCTCTTCTTCCAGCTCCAAGACAAGCTCTGCAAGCTCTTCTTCTAGCTCTTCTTCTAGCTCTTCTTCCAGCTCTTCTTCCAGCTCTTCTTCCAGCTCCAAGTCAAGTTCCGCAAGCTCTTCCTCTACCTCCGCCTCCACCTCTTCATCCACTTCTTCGGTGAGCGAACATACAAACTATTCGAACTGAAGAAGAAGCACGCCATACTAATGCTTCGCAGACCGCCTCTACCTCGACCACAGCCACTCCATCTTCCTCCAGCGGCGTCTGCGCCGCTCCCAGTCCAACCAGTGAGTTAACCCGATCCTATTCCTTGGCAACTCAAACTGACTTCATTCTAGTTGCAAGTAAGTGTTCCGCACCCGCTTGAAGAAAACTCCCGGCCACCATTCAATCGACATACTAACCTCAATCTTTCTTCCTAGGCGGCCCATACGTGAAAAACTCCGGATGGGACTACGGCACCGGCAACTGGACCATCACCGGTGCCGCTACCGGACGCATCGTCGGCGACGGGTATCAAGTAAGCGGCTGCGGAGCTCTGTAAGTCGCACACACGTCCCAAACACGCCTTTTCAATTGCATCCTTGCTAACCAACCCCTTTCCTTTCCTCCAGCCTCTTCGAGTCCGCCGCAGGAGGTCTCATAGGCCGCTTCACCCAAACACTGACCCTGCCCGCCTCCACCACGACCAAGAAGAGGATCGTCACCGCCTACATCGGCCGCATGAACGAGACGCCGTCCTCCGCCGGGGTGCCGACATTGGGGTTCGCCTGGGACACATATCCCATCCCGGACGTCTTGGTGTGCGGGTCGACCAACAACCCCTGCAGGAACGTCAACACGCCGCTGGCGAGCTACTCCAAGTACACGTGGACGTTCAACATCGCGGGCGGCACGCACTACATCATGTTTGCCTTCAATTGGCCCAGTGGAAGTAATAAGGCGCCCGTTCTGATTGATGACATTACCGTTGTCGATGCGTAGTATTGACGGTATTGGTCACGTTGACGAACGAGTTTGTAAAAGCAATACATCTTAAGCGAAGAACAAGAACGAGATTTCAGATTTCAGAGAAGCGTGCAGAAATTGTGACATGGATGCTCATCTCTCAACATTAGTTTGACGTCTCACTCACCCTCATGCCCAACGTCACTAATCTTCTGGGTATTCAAACTGTGGGGTTAGAATTGGTATCATGCAACTTGAGTGAACGTATTGAGCACGGCTCCGCCGGAAACTCATTCGAAAGCCCACGAGTGACCCGGGCTTAAATACTCACGTAGTCCCTAGCCGTGTACAAATATTCAAAGTGCAACATCATCGCCCGGCGAACCTGCAACGAGGGACTGGGAAGGGCAGCGCACCGACGTCGTTGAACCCCGCCCCCACATTTTGATAAGGCAGCTTCTCTTCACTCACGACTTTCTTATCGTCGCGAAATTTCCTACAACCCCGCGGCATCCCACCATCCCCCTCCCCGAAAAAAAAAATGTCTTCATCCTTCTCCTTCGGCTTCGGCGGCGATGACATAGAAGACGACTCCCCAGTGCGGAAGGG
>JAKMWS010000562.1:0-25045 GCA_025327135.1 Colletotrichum sp. SAR 10_71 | reverse complement strand
CACCGAGACCGACCGCCGCATCACCCACACACACACACACACACACACACACACACCGGCATTTTTGGTTCGTCGTCTTATCAAAGCACTGTTCGCTCGGGCATCTTCTCTGCTACACCTTTTCAACTGCCTACCGAAAAAACAACCCACGTCTTTCCGCGAAATACCATGCCAGCTGCCAATGCTTCACGCAAGACTAATGGTTCCGGCTCACAGATGAGCCTCTTGACAGCCTCGTTTGTGTTCTGGCTTTTCATTGAAGCCACGGTGTATGGCCACCAAAGCTGCGTGCCCGTTGAAGGCCTGCGAGAGTTTACTCTACTCCTGATTCTATCTCTAGTGATGGAACACTTTGTCTTGCTGGGTCTCACTGCACTTAAGGCTAAAAGAAGGATGGGCGATCGAGCTACCAATTACATCTCTGCTGCGATCATGGGATTTGGCATCAGCACTTTCTACTCAGCGGCGTCAACAGGCTAAACATGCAACCTCCACCGCATATTCTGGGGCTTGAGCGGAGTATACGTTGGCCTGCTTCTCGAGACCGCAACGGGAGTTTACGAATCCTGTGCTCGTTGGATGGACACGTCTACTCTTTCGGGAGCTGAGAATGAGATCCAGGGGAATAGGGACGGGCATCGACTGGGTTGGGACACGTCGGGAATTCAATTAGAAATCTCATGTCGTGCTGCTTGATTGTAGTACGGTGGCTGAGGGTTTTACTTTCTGTGATTTGCAATACATGATTTTCAGCAGCGGAGAGACTACATAATACAGGAAATTGCAAACGCATCTGAATGTGGGCTTCGTAGTGCTTTGAAAAATATCCTTTCGCCCAAAAGGAAAAAGCCGAGATAGAGCCAGCGCCCACCCCAAGGCAATCAATCAAGTTTGAGCCTCATAATTGACTTGATTGCCTCGCGATGGCTTCATAATTGATTGATTGATTGATTGAACTTGACAAGTTTACTTGCCTTACGGTGGGCGCTGGATAGAGCATTGATATAGGAAGAACTAATCCCGGAGGTACAGTGTCAGATACAAACTTGGAAACCGAAATACCATATTCAGGTTCCTACCATGACAGCGCTTTGAGTGCCTATGTTCATCCACACCCCTGCAGCGCCGTTACCGTCATGACTGGGCCCTTCAACTCCCAAGTTTGACGGATATTTTATCCCGCTCTTTGTAAAATCAGCAATATAGGACCGTCGAAGCTTAAGCTGGTTGGTGCCTGTGGTTTTGCCGCAGGTTGCAGGTGTCTTGTGCTAGTGAGGGTGGCCGATGACATTTCACAGCATCGATTGTGGAAGTTGAAACTCACTGGATAAGTCGTTTTGGTCGCAGGTCTAGCCATCAAACACGAGTGCGGAGGTTTACTGATATGGGTAGCTTGCAATCACATCGTTACAACAATGCCAATAATCAGATTGCTATTCCTCGCCGTTATTGAGTTGAACGTCGTGGAATCAGTTCAAGATGGCTTTGAATAGAAACACAATCTCCTCAACATAGCATACAGGGCAAGCAATCTAAATCTTGCTCTCATTCAGCATCCAAAGACAGAACAACTCCAACAAACAAACCAGCCGACCCAAAACCCCATAAACACCAGCATATACATCAAAACCAGATGCAAAGTCAGTTTGTACAGCGATAACCATGTCCATAACCCTCGGAAGCCGCTCTCTACACCCGCTCGTCCGGAGCCGGGAAGATCAGACTACCGGGTTGGCGCATCACACTCCCGAGCTCGGAAGCGGCTTCAGGGGCAAGGCACACACCATTCGCCGGAAGGGATTTCAACGGATACGACTCTGCCTTCCGCATTCCCGCTTTCCATCCCGTTGCATGGGTATCAGCCACATCCCATCAGGGCTTACTTCTCTCGACACGGGGCGGGGGATGGCGGGCATAGTGCATCCTGCATAAAGACCCTTACCAAAACACCAGTGCAAGGTACTTGTGTCCTCATATCTTGAACATGAATAAAGGAGTTGTCCAAAAGAAGGCTTGGGGTCCTGAGTCGACTTGAGCGGCGACGCGGCTGCTCCGTTCATCATCTCAAAACATTGGTAAGGTAGATCGGTCAAGACCACTTTTTGACCACGATGCTTTCCATTCCCACACGGGAAACATGTTTACGGAGCACAAGGCCGCACTCCAAATTCTCTCCTCCCCAGACCCCTGAAATTCATAACATTCCGTGAAGGAAGGCATCTTCCTCGCAGCTGCGCGGCCCACACCAAACCCCAAATCTCCTTACGACACCTCCTCCCCTGCGCTGTCCATATCCAAACTAGGTAAACAAAGAAAAAATTTCGCCAACATGAGAAACTGACAATCTTGGAGGAGGAGGAGGAGGAGCAAGAACCACAAATTAAAATATCGCCAAGTCCCAAGCCCTCGGGTTCGGTCTCTGTCCGAACGTCCCTTCTTCACATCAGGTTTCTGCTTACCCCACGATGAAATACCAAGAGCGCGGTCTTCTCCCCGCGCACCCTCCTCCTCCGCACTCCCCTCCACAGCACAGGACTTTTTTTTTTCGCGCGGTCTGGATTCAATGGGGGTCAACGCCCCCGCAGGTTTGCATTACGGATACGGGGCAAGACCGCACGGCGGCGGCGGCGGGGCGGACGTGGACTGGACCTGGCCGGACCCATTGAAAAAACATTTGAACGCCAACGCCAGCCCTGAGCCTGGGCGCTTAAACAGGCCTCCCGTCCCCATCACACGTCCCGCCCATCGTACGAGTATTATCTCAAGAGGGAGAGACCCGCGCGTTCGACGCGTCTCGTCTGGTCCATCCGTGGTCTTGGAATCGAGAGAAAAACCTGCTGAAATGCATGCAGGACGGTTTTCTCCATACATGAACGAAACCCTCCCCGGATTGGAGATCTCGGGGCAAGGGAACTTTGACATTGAACAATCTCAGATTCCCCACGCCGCCCCATTCTGGGGAAAATAAGGTGATTATCGCGGGAGTGGTAATGTGTTGTGTTTTGGTGGTGTGACTTCTTTGTCGATGAGCCCTCCGTAGAACCACCTAGAGGCAATGACTTGCTTCGATAGGATGTTTCTACGAGCAATTCGACGTCTAGAAGCGTTCTCGTCAAATTTTGATGCCTCGTGATCCATGGGAAAACGCCACACCGATGACCCCTGTAGGCGTGGCGTGGTCAATTTTGATATTGTCAACTTTGGCTAGAGGGCGTCCTCGGGATGTGGGTAGTGCCCAATGATTGCAAATAATTGGTCCAATAAACCATAAAATTTTTCGTTTGCATGCCAAGACCAATATTTTGTTGAACAGACGAGCGAAGTCGACTGTTGATGAGAGTCGTGCGCAGTTGGCGAGCAGCGACGCATGTACTTGCGTGAGTAGCCGACCGCCGGTTACTGGGGTTGCCTGCATCCAGTGGAGAAGAGCGTTGAAGGTCTGGGCAAAGTGGACATCGCGACGAGCCACCAAGACACCAAGAAGGCCGATGACTAAGATCCCGAAAGTCAAGACTTTGTAGTGCTCGTGCTACCATCACCAAGCTTCATGCCAAGCACTGGGCAAGGCGTCGGCGCGACCAGTGAAAGCTTGTTCGAATAGCGTTGTGCAACATCAGCTATGTCAATCACGAGATGCGAAATGGCAAAATATGTGGTATCAAAACAATTTTATATTCGTTCAAATAGATCATTCAGACTTCATCGCGCTGTTCCATGGGGTATTGTGCGGCATCCAGCCGGCGAAGGCCTTATTGCCTTCCCTTGCCGTTTTCCAAAAAAACCAAAAATCATATGCTGTATATATCTTGACATGCTTTGCAGTCGCCGATCCCGGCAGCGACACTTAAGCCTCCTCCTTGCGGACGTTCTCGACGTTGTCAGCGTGGATGCTGCCCTTCTCCTCGTCGTGCTCGTCAATGACCTTCTTCTCCTCGAACTCACCCTGGACACCGGCGACGGCGTGCTCGAAGCTGCGGCCGCGGCGCTCGGGACCGAACATGGTGGTGAAGACAATGCCGAGGGCGATGATGGCCGTGGCAATACCCATGACGGGACCGTAGGCCTCGACCCTGTCACCGGAGGGTGCGGTGACGAAGGTGCTCTCAGCGATGGCGTTGACGATCTGCGCAGAAGGAGACGAGATCATGTTACCGAGCTGGTAGGTGATACCAGGGAAGGAAGAACGGAAGGCAGGGGGAGAGAGCTCGTTCAGGTGGATGGGAATGACACCCCAGGCACCCTGGACGAAGAACTGCATGAAGAAACCGCTGGCGCTGAGGCTGCGCTCGCCAATGGGGAGAATCCAGGCGGGAATGAGGCAAGCGGAGATGAGAGCCGAGACGATGATGGCGCGGCGACGACCGAAGAACTGGGACAGGTAACCGATGATGGTACCGCCGACGCAAGCACCAGCCTTCATGAGAATGGAGGCACGGGAAGCACCGTCGTTGGCCATCTCCTTCTGAGCAATCATGAACGTGGTGTAAGAGTCTTGAGAAGTGTGGGAGTAGTAGTTGAACCAGGTCATGAGGATGATGCAGTAGACGCACATCTTCCACTCCTGGGCCAACATCTTCTTGGTCTCCCTCCAGAAGGCGCCAGGAGAGGCATCCTTCTTGCCCGCGGCCTTGGCCTCAAGGAATTGTTGGGACTCGGGGAAGAGGACGCGAACGAGACCGACGGCGATGGAGATACCGGCGGCGATCCAGAAGACGGTCTTCCAGGTGTCGGTGCCACCACCGACGCCGAGGTTGGCGCAGGCAGCGAGGACGTAGCCGAAGGAGTAGCCCTGCTGGAGAATACCAGACATGAGACCACGAGCGTTGGAACTGCAAGCTTATTAGCGAGATGCTCGGGATATCAGAGAGAGGCGGGATTGAGTTCAACTTACGGGCAGTGCTCAAGAGCCATAGCAATGGCGTTTCCGTAGACACCTCCCATGAAGAGACCGAACAAGCTGCGGACTGCCAGGAACTGCTGGAAGGTTGTGCTGTAGATAGTGGCGATCTGGAGAACACCGAGGATGATCATGTTCATGACCATGGGCCACTTGCGACCCCACTTGTCACCAGCGAGTCCGAAGGCGGCAGCACCGACGGATCGCAGGAGGAGGGTAAGAGTGATGGCGGTGGTGATGTCCGTCTTTGATCGGTCGTAGTACTTGGCCAGCTTGGTGGTCTGGATAGAGAGGGCGTGGAAATCAAAGGCATCGGCGGTCCAGGCGCAGAAACCGCAGATGAAGAACAGCCAGTCGCGAGCGCTAAGCTGGGCCATCAAGCTGATGGGGTTCTTGATGGGATCAGGGCTGACCCATTCGGTCGTGGTCTCGCCATCGGGAGCGACGATAACGGTGCGCTGCTTCCAGATGAAGAGATCCTTCCAGGACTGCTTGGCCGTAGCGAGGACACCCTTGGCGACGGGGTCGGCAGGCTCAGCGTTGGACATGGCTGATATGTCTGGCTGTTACTCGAGTCTGTGATTTCTGTTGTGTATGTGGAAGAGTGAAAGAGAAGACTGTAGAGACAAGAAAAGACGAGGAGGATGTGGCACTGCTGACTGAGTTCAATAAGTTGAGATGAGGGGGACAGACCATCGTTCTATATACTTTGAGGCATGCTCGCTGGCTCCCTGCTTGAAAGGCTGGGGGCCTCGACGAATCACCAGACCATCCATTGAGTCGGTGCCAAGAGTTCATCAGACATGGGGATGGTGGATAGAGGTTTCGAGGGGAAAGCTAGGGACAAGACAAAGAAGGCCCAATGTTGAGGGTCAAGATGACTGGGATGGCACCGACTCGAACACGGTTTCGAGAGCGATCATCTCCCATGATGGAACGGTGCAGTACAGCGTGATAGTACTGCAGACAGGCTGGCCAATGGGGGAGACAGTGTCTTTCGTGGATGCGTGGGGAGGTCGGAGCTGACGATGCGGGGTCGGGGGGAAAGGAGTGAGGAGAAGCGCCGGGAGGATGTGAGGGGATGCTGTTGGAGGTGTGTGGGAGAACGAGATGCATCTGCTAGTGCGAGCTTAAAGCCTTGGCGTCGTCGAAGCACGAGGGAGACGGAGGTACACGACAGGGGTCCTGGGGACGAGGTAGGGGAGGTAGGGGGAGGGAGGCCGGTAGTGTTGGAGCTAGGGATCATGATGGTTGACGAGACGGTGGCGTCCCGGCTCAGGATATTGCATACGAAGCGCGCGAGAGAATACCTCTACGGCATGCCACGCGTGCGGGAGACGGCCTTCATTCCGGCGGATCACTCCAAGGGCTTGAAGTGCGAACCACGGTCCTAGCAGCATGCCGTTTGCTTGCACTTTGCACAGCTGTACTTGTGTGTGTGCGTTCGCAGTAACACAGGATGACTGACTCTTCTCCCGTTGCGGCAAGGTGAGATGCGATGACAGCCGAGACGGGATCGAACGCAGCGCAAAGTCCACTAGGAATCGCCGTCCAAACACCCTATCTGCTGCAACCTCCTTTCGATTTCTTTGGTTGATGGGCGTCAACCCGCGTTGGCGAGAGACATGATGACGGCGTGGGTGTACAAGGTAACACACGTGGCCGTCTTCGTCGGCGGTTTCGGGCTGCGTGCAGAGCGGCAGGCAATGCGTCCTAGAATAGGCCCAGAATAGGAAGTCTTGATACAGAAGACGCCATCGCGATGTCGAGAGAGGGTTGGATTGCGTTGCGGTATGGTATCTCGAGCGTAAGAGTCGTGTAAGAAACGGATGGGGTTGGGTGAGGCCAAGAGGTGCGATTGGGACGCTGAGAATAGCAACGGGGTCGCGGCGACGGCGACCAAAGCAGCGTAGCGTGGCGGCGACGGAGATAAGGGCCAGGTGGAAAAGAAACGCCAGGGGAGAAGAAAAAGCCAATGTCGAGGGTCGAAACGTAAAAAAAAGTTTGCGCCGCACAAAGTCGTAGGGGAAAGTCTTGGCCGTCTGTGTTTTTGGGTCTGGTCAGTTTGGCCGGTGGAGAGGTGGATGGAGAGGTGGATGAGGAGAAAAAAAAATGAGGGCCATGTTGCATCACGACGAATCCTTCAGTTGGTGGAAGGAGGGGGCGACCAGTCAGTCAGTTGTTGCCCATTGCGCAAATGGCAATGGTAGAGCAATGGTGATGGAGGGGCAGGCACGGGTCGGTACGTACATGCCTCTTTCCTGCGTTGACGAGGGAAGGAACGATCAAGATGAGAAGGAAGGCATTGGATGCAGCCAAACGGGATCACGCCTGCTCTTCCTTCCTCTTTCCGTACCTTCCTTTGAGCTTCTGGAAGGATGGCTCAAGAGGCGCGAAATGGAAAGAGCAGCGGCTGCTTCGTGCCTACCGCCCCCATCGTCCATTCCGTTTGTCTGCCCGTGCCGAGTCAAGTGCCTTCAGGGAGGTGAGAGGTGTGCGCTGCAGTGGGTGGCATCTCAAGTGGTCATTCTCCCTCCCAAGGCGAGGAATCCTCCGTAGCGCACCGTCGAATGCCAGCAAAGTGCAGGGATGGCGTCTTCCTCCAACGTAGGCCAAGACACGACGGACAGCGACTCTGCCAAGAAAGTGCTTGTATCTTTCTCGGCAAGCCATCCCGTTACGCCAAGCTGCTCGGCGCTGCGAGCAAAGTCGCCGCACTCTCAACGACGTCGACGTCGATTGAGAGCCATCGCGTGAAGTTGAAAAACTATTGTTAAAAAATGGCAGCGTCGTTTCGCGCGCTTCCAATCGAGCGGTTCGCGAGATCAAACGAACTGCTTTGACAAGTTTGACAGCCGATCCCCCTCCTCCTCCACGGGGTAAACGGGGTCGTCGGCGCTAGTGCTCCATGTGTCCACCGTAAAAGAAAGGACCAGAGAGGGCCAGAGGATGTCGGGGAATTAAGCTTAACGCTGGTTGTGGCCTGATGCTAACAGCTAGGCTCCCCGTGGTGGTGGCCTTCTGATAGTGGAGGGCCACTAGCACTGCGAGAGTCGGCAGGTCTTGGCCAATGACGGTGCTGCTTTGGGCATCAAATTCGCGCACTGTTGCAGATGTCAATGGTCAGTGGATGGATTGTCGATGGATCATCAGCAGACGGTCCCAGTTCCAGGTCCAGGTCCAGGTCCAGTCCAGTCCTAATTCCCCAGAGCTTCCACTTGCCTTAGGTCTCCTCTCGTTTACGGATACCAGTGACCTGCTGGCGGGTTGGGGCCCCGAGTTCGTCAGGTGAGACACGGCCGTGCGTGCATTTTGCTGGGAAGAAGTCGCAATTGGCACCAAAAGAGTGGGAAAATGGTGCAGCTCGCTGCACTGGTGTGCCTTCCGTCGGAACCCAGGCCCACCCCCACTGACACTTCCAACCTTCCATTGGTGGCGCTTTCCTCCGTTTGGCCAACCACGGTCTCGCGCCCGTCGCACCGTCCCTGCCTGGGCTGCCTGCTGCACTTTCCCCAGGTCACGGTGCTTGCTGCCCTTCCCTGGGTTCCTTCTCGCTGGAAAAATACCTGCGAACTGTGAGAAAACGCAGGAAAGTCCGGCCAACCGGTGGGTCCTTCTCAGTCGGGCGCAACACCGACGCCGGCTCGTCTCCACTTTTCGTCGTCGACTCTCGGGCATCTTCCGGTTCTTTTTCTGCCACTGGCGCATCTTCCCCGTACTCTTGCGACCCTCCACGCCCACTCTCCTCCACCACCAACTGGACCGTAATCCGCTGTCATCCAAACGCCATCCATCACTCATTCGCTTCCCCGTTCGCGTCCACGAGGCAGCCCCCGTTCGCCATTCTTCCCGTCCGTCCCAGGGACCGCTGGCCCAGTTCATCCACTGGAATTTGAGTCATGCTGGGTCAGCGTGGCTACCGGAAGCTACGATCCACGTACTCCCCGTCTTCGACTTGACCGCACTTGGAAGACCACCGCCGACGTCTCGACATTTGCCAAGACGCGATCCTCCATCATCCATGGCTGATGGCTAGGTATCTGGTCAGTTGTACCAGAAAAAAGTCCCTCGAAGGCTCAAAGCTGACCAATTGTCAAATTGTCTCGTCTAGAACTGATAGGCTAATGTGCAGTAATACTCAAATGCAGATGCAACTTGCCCGGCACTTGGTCTCTCCGAGGTGACGGAACCACTCACGGTCTACCAACAATTGCTACCATCCCTCCATCCAGCCAGCCTGCCGTCAATCTCGTCTCGCGTCCACTTGCTTTCCTCGAGCTCTTCACCCTGGCCTCGCCTCTGCAACCGGACGCCCATCATTACTACATCGCCTCGTTCGCCCGCATCTTCCTCCACGGCTTCCCCATTCCCATCTCCGTCTCCCCGCCTCTCCAACGCGTCGTCTCCTCTTCAACCCCAAACCCCGAATCTGCTTCCTCTGGAGTCTGCGGAGAAGAACGGGTCCATTCTGCTCGCCAAACCGGGTCCTTTTCGCGGCCTCACCACCAGCCTGGCCCTGCCGCCGTCCACTTCCCAGCGCCGTCGCATCACCCCACTTCCACCACCACCCACCACTCAACACCACACACGAGAGACCCTTGCTTCGACCGCCCAAAACATCTGCAGGCGCATCTCCCGGTTGTTTCGAGATCCCTTCCAGCCGTCTAGTTTCCGTCCTTTGCAAGCCCGGCATGCTGCCGCGGGCACGACCCTAGCATTCGACGTGCCTTTGGCCTACTGAATTTTACCAAATTCAGGCATCATCAACACGAGATGGGACATGTACTCCGAGGTCCAGATCGTCGACTCGCAAATCACCAAAATGCTACCGAAAACTTCAGACTAAACAGCGGTGAGCCTCATCTCAGGTCCGGATGTCGCCCACGTGCTGGTAAGCAGCCACTGGCTTCACAATTGCCTTCGACACTGCATCAGTCGTGATAAGATGCGGCAGCACCCAGCCAATCGGGCCATATCAGCGACTCCCAGCCACCGAGACATGGCGTTCACACCTCCAAGCCGACCGCTTCAAGCCGGCCGCAAGCCCCGGTCGCTGTCTCACTGCCATCCCAACGGAAGGCCGCTAGAATTCAAGCTAGACCATGAGGCGCTTCTAGAAGGCCACACGCTCGTGATGCCGCATTGCGTTCTGGCCAGGCCATCGAGCTAGTCATCTACAGAGGTACCTTTGCGACGTTGTCGTGTATCCTTCGAGGGCGCAACTCTAGCAGTCTCCAGGGTAGTTATCTCTTGTTTCGAACCGGGTTGCGCATGGGAGAACAGCTGGCCTGTGATACGCTGTCCGTGCTGCGTACGACGCTGGGAATAGCATGCGACAAAACAACTCGGACTCTCTCAATGTTTCCGAAATATTTTCAGGGTCCGTCTCAAATCCAGGACAGTTGCTAAGATTAGATGGCAGCAGCAAACAATTGGAATTCTGGGTAATCGCATCAGCTTTGCATCAGATCTACAAGCGCTGGATACTCGCCCACTGACCCCCAACTCTGCCCAGCCTTTCTCAGCAACTGAAGCTCAAATACAAGAAACGCCAAGGCCCCGAACCCATATTTCTCCTTCCTTGGCTTCCTTTCTCACGTCGACATCGCGACAAAACGGTTGCCTCCTGCTTGGCATCAGATCCGACAGCAACATTCACGATAATAGCTCATGCGCTACGAGAAAGAATAGGCGCCCCATGAGTCGCGCCGTCAGCGAGAAACGAGGGGAAGTTTGGACTTGGCTTACGCACCGTCTGCGCGCTTCGGGAGCTTGTTTGTTTACCTAAGGTAGGTTCGGTCGACTTGCCCCCGAGCGGCGCCCACCTTCTTCAGCCGCGCGCCCACCGAACGCCCGCCGATCGGTCTGTCTTGCCCCCGGAGCCCGTCACCCATTCCGGATCATATTCGTGCCCCAGATTACGCCAGGTCATGATTCCTTCTACCGGAGTGCCCAGACATGTCATCGGTTATGATAGTTATCATGAACGCGGGGGTGCCATCAGCGCGGCTATGGATCGAAATCCTCCGTGTGGAGTGCTCGGGTCTTCACTTACATTGGGCCAGATCCGGAGATCTACGGAGATTGCCTCCTTCGTCTCCTTTCTGACCCCTCACAATACATCGCCAGCCTTGTTCTAGTGAACTGACTTCCACACTCATGGCCAGCATCCAGCTAATATCCCTCATGTGGCAAGCGCAGGACGAAAATTAGTAGGCACTATTAGACCTTGGCTACGGAAGTTTTCCTTGGCATCTTACGATGTTGATGGCAACTGTGGCTGTGCTTATGACGAGCGGGTTGGATGTCCGAGGGCCCTGCCTAACTCTCAAATTCGTTCTCTCCTGTGATTGCTATGCACATATTTTGCATCACTCATTGCCCAGCACGGCTCCTCTTGTATTCATGAGAATATGATTGATATATGTGTCTCCGTAATGGCTCAACGCGACCGACGGAGCACATCAATAGCCCAAGGTAACTGGCTCTCTCGTCGAGTGGGAAACGAGCAGAGCTGTTTCCTTGAGGGCGTGAATTCAACAGACCCTCTTAAACGGCGTCCCTAACTTGCGGCACCCCGCTGGATACCTCGGCGGGCTAAACTGCCGCCTTTTTGCCATTACCTTCTCACCCTCTAGTTGCAAAGGTTGTGAGGGCTCTTTTGATTGTATGGACTATGAGAGATCGTCTGGCTGAGAACGGCTCTGATCATAAGCCTTCCTTTGGCTGAGAAGGGGCTTTCTAGCTGTGGGAACCTCATAGGCCTCTTCTGGGACCAGTGTTCTCTGCTAGGTTTCTACTGGTCGTGTAAGATGTCCCCAGCTCACTGAGGTGCACAGGGATGCATTTAAAGAGGCACTTCCCCAATCTGATAGTTGAGATCGCGCAATCCAAGCTGCGTGTATCTGCAGCCAAAAGAAAACAGCTAACTGTTGATATTTCCCGGCTTGAAAGACCTGAAGACTTGGAACTTCGAGATCCGCATTTCGTCGAAAAGTCTAGATCCTTGTGTTCGGGATTGAGCTTGCCTGCGAGACACTGCATGACCTCAACTTTGTATTGACACCAATGTGGCGTAAATCTCAATATATTCGACAACAACTGTGGATGGTAACCGAGACTCTGAACTTGTGCCAGGGAAAAGTGCTTTGGCGCTTTCGAAACTATTAAAAACAAACCCGACCTAAACCTGTCATGGGTATTTTCTGTTGCTCCAAAGAAGTTGGCTTGGTTCATTTGAAAGATGAGGACGAAATCGGGGGCCTGATTGAGAGAATATCGGAGAAGCTGACACTGTTGTACGGGAGGCTACTACCGTACATATCGACAACTTACCACAGGCATGAGGTAACCTGCTTCATTCTAAAGCTGGTACATTTCGCAAGAGATGTACTGTCTCTCGAGGCAGCGATGGACGCTGTCCTCCTGCGGAGGGTGTTTCCTACGGCGTGAAAACACGAACGGCCCAATTTTCAAGCTGGGCCCAACTTGGAGAGACTTGGAGCATTGTCGAGCGGTCTCGCAGAAGTCTTGCCGTTTAATACAACGGAAGGATCCGATAGAAAAGGTGGTGTCCAATTTACACCTGTGTCTTTCCCGAAACCGCGTGGTTAAAGAAAAGGGGCTCTAGATACTGACAATACATCATGTTGCATGCAACGTCAGGCTGTATGTGATCCAGAAGTTCTGAACATCTTTCTGGAATGCTTTAAGCACGACGAGATGATTGCCTTCTGAATTCTGCCTCTGCGATGCGCTATGTTACGTTTATTTTGATTGGACTTAGCCCGTGGCTGCGAAGCGCGGGTTAAGATGCACTAGGATCTTATCTCTTCAATGATTGCAGAAGATAACGATGGTCTAGTTTGTGCTTCTCACTTGGCCGTAGAGCATAGCACAGTTGCAGCTGTTCGCTGTCTCAAAGAGAACTTCGGGAGCAATATCAATGCACTACACAGAAACAGCACCCCTCCTTATCCCACACGTGCTACTTAGGAAATGAGGAAATGGCTGAGGGCTTACTCTCCATGGTGGCAGATGTACATCAAGAGAGCGATCAGCACTGTGCTACCCCTTTTATCTCAGCGTTTGCGAACTAGCACCAATGGATCATTGAGATCCTTGCAAGGGGAAAAGAGCGAACATATTCCCCTGCTGTGATGTACCAACGATGGCAAGCAGACTGAGCCGCATATTGCAGCGCGGCGTCGTTTAGATGACAGTACCATCTTGGAAGAAAGATGAAGGCTCACAGAAGACCTTGGCACTGACTGGTGGCAAGGGACAAACAGCCTTAGATATTGCCGTTGAACATGAGCAGGACTCGATTATGGCCACGTTAGACTTCTGCGTGTAGATACTCAAGGCGTTTTGTGCTGGCCGATCTGGACGTTAAATCACAGTCACTGAATGCGCCGTTCGATCTCTGAACGCATTTGCTACTCCCAATCCTGACATTGCTGAAACAAGAGGTCGATTCCAGTAGCAGCTGCACTCTTGAAGGGCTGTGTTCGCCAGCCGGTCCTCGACATCACAAGTAATCATGGTACTGTTAATGTCTCGTGTCCATTAAAGAAACTGTTCTCCGGTTGATCAAAAATCCTTGCAGGTGATCCTGGAGCAGCCATGGTGCTCGACGAACTTTTAGTGCGTGTCGGAAATCGCATAGGTCTGGGCTCTTGAAAGGCAAGCTCAGCCAAACAACAAACGTAGGACGCGCGAAAATCCAGGAGAGCTCAACACGCAAAGGGTGACATCGAATTGAATAGAAAACAACAACATTACATCAATACGGAATTTAGGAGGTGAATGCGCATAACTGATTCGCTTTGATAATCAGGGTTCACTATTTCGTCTTAGCCGAACAGCCTTGTGCGTGTTTCCGCCAGCGACTAGTTGAACATCTAACACCTCAGGCTACCGTTGCTGTTGCTCAAACAGGTATCTAAATCATTGTGTAAGCTATCAGTCGTGCGAGGAGGGGAATTTTCCCATGTAAAACCGTACCGAGATTCAACGAAGATGCCTTCTTGGTGCCGGTGGAATCGGTGCAGCGGCAGTTCAAGGTCTTCTTGTCGCCGGCGAGACCGCAGTCGCAGAACTTGAAGGACGGGCTACCGGGACGGCACTGCGGATTAGGAACAACATTGTCAGTCACTTCCGCATCATTGATACTGTCAAGAGGGTTGCGTTTGGGCGCGGGAAATAGCTTACGACAACCTGGCCTCCAACGTTGGCCAGACATCTCGTCAGGTCGATATCGGTATCCTCATCGTAGGGCTCGTAGTCGGTGTTTGTGCACTTTGCGCTGAGGGTGGTGGAGAAGTACGACATGCTGTTGCATGTCTTTGAGAAGTCACCAGCGGCGACGAGCTGGACAGCAGCTGCTGCGACCAAGGAGAGAGCAATTTGCATACGCATGGTGAATGAAGGTTGGGTAAATTTAATGAGTGTCTTGGTATGTACAAAGAATGAAAGTGGGCGAAGAGAGAGTGTGTGAATGTTAACTCGATAAGACCGACGAAAGTGCAATCATCAAACAACATGCTTGAAAGCTCGCGAGCCATGGAACTAAATATGTTCTTCCAGAGCCTACAAGATCTGGCCGAGTCATTTGGAAGCACTGAATCCCAGAATTAAGGTTCCGACAACAGGTGAATTAGTCGCCGAGTTCCTGAGTCGCGGCCTGGCCACCCCTGCGGACGGCTTGATCCCGCTCATCGCAAACCAGTAGTCTGGAACCATTACTTCTAATCCATTTGAGACTCCAAGAACATGAGTCTGCCCAAAACCAAAAGAGAGCCGCTCAACACATGGGACATTCAAGCTCTTTTTTCCCTTGTCTTGCGGACGAACTTGGCCCCCACGCGAGATATACACATTTAGGTCGTTCGTCCGACTGTCCAGAACAACTTAAAGGTTTACTAATCAAGCTGCATCATAAGATCTCCAGTTCCGATTGACTCTGTAGTTAAAGTTGCTCAGTTCATCTATATGAAGTAGACGAGGCGGACTAGTGGGTTAGAGACTATGGCCAAGCCAGGGAGAGAGCAATGCTCGACTTGACCCATCTCTTTCCGGGTTGACCGAGATGAAACTTGACAGGCTCGTGCTGATAGTGATACGCCGCGAATCTGAGGGAAATGGACGAACTATAATAAGCTTTTTGTCAACCGTGTCCGGTGATCCGGGACAGGTGGGGCGGGACAGGAGTTTGGGGCTAGTCGCCTCCGTTGATGTACGCGTATTCTGCAGAGAAAGTCTATGTCTCTCGTTGAAGGGTGCAAAGTAGTCTCTCGCCGCTAATTATAGATGTTAAGCTATCGCGAAACTATGGTTGAACAACATCTGCAGCTTAGGCTTGGTAGGAAACAACATGTAAAGGCAAATGCGTTTATATCGAAATCAGAATTGTACCTGCATTTTCTAGTAATTTGAAAAACACTTTTTCGTATGCCTCAAAGGTACTTCTGGTCATGCGTAAAAGTCTCCTCAAATCCGCATAGCTTCATCGTCTACATACTTTCGTGTTTCGACTTCCAGGAGGAATTCAATCACCAGAAAGCCGGCTACATTACTTACTTTCCTGTCGCGCAAACATGTCTCAAGTGGAGATGCCGCAGCCGCCTGGTAGGGTGCGGCAAGATTTCGACTGGGGGTTGGAACAACTTACAACCCATTGGGATCAGGCAGCTTGCGAAAAAACACGTTTGTTTGGAGGAGCGCCAAGTAGCGCGAACATCATTGAGTTGAGTCTCACACTAATCTTGCATTTCCGATCCGCATCCCCTGAGCTCAATCGCACAGGGACCTGTGCCACGACGATAGCAAGTATAAGTGAATTAAGCAATAGGCAAAATTGATAATAGTGCTTAGAAAGCCAAAGACGTTATCATAAATCGCAGTCTCAATGGCCACCTCCGTCCGAAAAGCTCGGTGTCAGTAGCTGTTTCGCTCTGCCAAAGAGCGTTCACCAAAAGCGAAAGATGAAACGGTAAAATCCATCCTAACGTTGACCGCATCGCCGATGCTGTGAATGTGCTAGGAACTGGCCGTATTGCTTCACAACGGAAGATGACGGTGGCATGTCTCATCCATTGTCTGGTTTTCTAATATCTAGAGCATGACACAAGGTGCTCGTTGATTTCTGCAATGAGAAATCTGACAAGACACACGTGGTCACGATATGGACAGCGAACCAAGGTTGGACTCCTCTAGACCTCCATCTTCTCCAGCATTCCTTGATCGCTTCTCTCCCATGGGTAGGTCTTCTCAACCGCCCGTATGAGCGCTTCATGTTGCGCTGAGCGCGGCTTGACTGATGTCTCAAAAGGCTCTGGGTGGCTGACAATTCCACCCAAGAGACTAATCTTTGGCTCGACCACCTGGCCGTCAATGACGGCCTTGCTGACCTCCAATGCTGAAAGAGCCTGGACAATCGTGATGAACAAGGCGTTGTCAGCGAGGACACGGCCAGGACAGATGCGGCGTCCGAAGCCAAAGGCAAATCTGTTAGGGTCCATCTCCGGTGTGTTGCCCTCAGCAGACAAGAATCGCTCAGGCTTAAACTCCATCGGCGAATGGTACAACTTGGGATCATGAGTGAAGTACCTGTCGCAAGAGATTCATACGTCAGTCTCGTATCTTGCTATTATTCCAAGCCGAAGTCCATAGGCGAGCGGCACCTACCAAATGTTCGGCAAGATCACCGAGTCCTTGGGTATGTAGTAACCGTTGATGATGTCCTCTTCCGAGGACATATGAGGAATGGCCATAGGCACAACAGGCTGCCAACGAAGAAGCTCCATCAACAGAGCCTCGATGTATGGCAGATTCGGGCGATCAGAGAAAGTGGGTAAGCGGTCTTGTCCAATAACCTGATCGATCTCGGCTTGAGCTTTTCGCTGTACCTCAGGGTAAAGCGACATGGCAAGGAAGAAGCATGCAACTGTAGAGACCGTCTGCAACGAGTTAGCAAATGACACAGTATTCGGCAACTGAGTGCTGTGCACGCCATGGACCTGGGGGCTTACGGTATCGGCTCCCCCGGCGTAGAGAGATACCGCCGTCCATTTCGCGATGTACTCGTCTTCGGGCGCTCTATCGTGCTCCCCACCAAGCAGGTTGCAGGTGATTGACGAGGTATCTCGTCCCGAGGCCATCTGGCTTTTGGTGAAAGCAAACGGCTTTTCGACAATGACTCTCAAATCTTCTCGCCATTCTTTGGCAGTCTGCTTCCATCCAGTTCCAGGGAACCATTCCGGAAGATAACGCACTAGACTCTGTCAGCAATTCCCGATGTCTTCTTTTCATGTCCGATTTGCTCACTCCAAGGGAAAATGTCGACCATAAAGGTGCCAGGGACGGAAGCCTGCCCAAACTCGTTCATCGCCTTTTCAATCGCCTCCACAAGATGATCATCTTTGAACTGATCTACGTTGTAACCGTAGATCATCTTTAAAACTACTGAAGCAGCCTCTCTTTTTGGCTCGTCAGCATATTCTTCTAGACTTGGACGAACGCCGACCGGCAACTGACCTCCTGATGTGGCCGAACAAACCCTCGGGATTGTTCAGGATATGCAGTAGGAAATGACCAGCTTCTGCCTCCTGTAAATCTTGGTACTGGGCCGCAGCCATAGTGGAGCCGATAGTCATTGCTATGTTCTTGCGCTGTTTCCGAAAGGTGTCGCCGTACGGAACAAGCCCAAGTCCGTGTTTCCAGCCAACTCTGTCTTTGTATTAGCATTCTGCAGCCATAGTTTTGAGAGCACAGCCTCACATATCACCGCCGAACAGTAGGAATGGTCTCGACGAATGCTTTACTGATCGCTTCTCCAACATGTCCAAAGCGATGCTGGCATCATTGACGATCACCATTGTCTGGCCAAGCACCGTAATTGAGCTTATGGGACCTGTGTAAAGTGGTTCAAGTCAGATATCGGCCAATGAACAAACTAAGGATAACATGACGGACCGTAAATGTCTTTGTGTTTGATCCAATGCTTTGCTTCGTACTCTCCAGGCTTGGGCAGGTCCAACAGATTCCCCACGATGGGGAGGCCCTTGGGACCCGGGGGCAGAGGCGGATGAGGATTGTTTCTGCCTGATTTCAAGACTCTGCGGATGAGAAGAAAGAAGAAAAAGACGGCACCAACGCCAAGGGCGAATGATGAAAGCCCGGCCATTGTGAACTGCTAGACACCAGGTTGTAGACAAGCAGGTTTGATTTCTCTAATCAAGAGAACTAGTAGAGCATCCACGGGCCATGGGCTGTTATATGGCCGACCTGCGGAATGCACAGCGATAACATTCAACCCCTCACTGTCTTAAGGGGGCCAACTCTCCGATGCTCCTGGACGAATCAAGACCGATCAACAACGCACCATTTCTCGGCAGACGAGGCTCGAGTCCAACGAAGAAGTAACGCTTGAGTGATCGACATGAATACCACCGCAGCACAACACAAAGTTGTCCACACGAGGCTGGGCTATCACTAAGTGCATGCGCAAGCCGTATCCACGATCGTCTTCATCAGGGGTTCAGAACGACTAAAGTTGTCACACGCATCCAATATATGCCTAACCCGGCAACTACATGCAGCTCCTTCGCACCCTTTCATATTCTGGAAACGCTTCAGACCCAATCAAACAACGCGGATTACAACGGCAACGGTCCGCGGTTCGTCAGCTTACTGCGTTATGTCCGGTTACACAAAGACGTTGAGCGATATGCAATGCAACCAACCGGTCCGACCCTTTCCCCAAACAGCCACCAATTCACAATCGACGGCAGATGATGGAAGAATAGAGCACAGTACTTGGACTCTGGGCGGCGGCAAAAATGTGCACGAAGCAAAATTAGATACTCATTACCGTGATATGCATGCGGATGTGTCAACTGAGACATTTATTCCCGGGTTGCCTGTCTTGGCTAGGAGTGTTGTTGTGCGAGGTTTTATCCTCTTTCGGACAAGGCTCTGACTTGGCAGCTGTAAGGCATTTGTTGAATCAAATACAATGCATTAGACTGCAGCATGTATGGGCAATCACAGTGAAGTGGATAATTGAATCTGGATTGATTTGCATGTTTGACAGTCACATCTCCTCACAAGTGGCAAGCTCATGAGGGCCTGCGAGCTCGTCTTCCCGTCAGCATTCTCCCATCTACCAAGGGAGAAAGCGGGGTAAAAAGACAACTAGTGTATTGACAGTGCGAAAGGCACATTGACGCAATCTTGCAAACTCAGTAGCAAAACCCAGGTCAACTCAGAGAGATGCATCCGTGTTCGATCGGGCCAAGAACGGATGAGTGCCTTCATCAAAATCTGAACAATCCCACCAATGAAAGCATTTCCAGCATTATCTCACTTAGTTGACCTATCAATACTTCAGCTCACGTCTCCGGCTGCAGGTCCTGTGCGACCCATAGTCTTCCGATCTGACGCCGAGATAACAGCCTGATTTCAGCCTTATAGAGCCCGATCCATTATTCCCACCCCGATGTTATTTTTCATGCCTCAGTCGACTTGACTCTCATTCTACTTCATTCGCCCAAGTCTCACTGGACAAAAATGTCGTTTCAAGACTATTCAAAGCAGTTGATATAGAGTCACGTTACCGTATAACCCAATACTCTGGGATTCTCTCCAGTGATACACATCTGTTCCTGATAGTGAAATTTTGGTACATAGATTGCGACCTGTGAGTCACTTGACGTTGATAAAAGGGGACAAGCGTTGATACATGTGTGTTTGTCATTATCTCACAAACGACAATACGGTCTGGGCGCGAAGAATTGAGAGCCTCCAAAGATCTCCCTTTAGATCTCAGACAAGGCGAAAGGAAGAAGAACGCTCTGCTCAAAAGTTTTAAGTGATATTCAATAGTTGCTCCTCTCAAACGTCAACCATGAAGCTCCTATGTACTAAATAACTGTGTGCATCGTGCTTGACAAGTCCCAGAAACACTTCACACCTGTAACTCATATGTGCAAGCACCTGAGGATAATTGGTCTACCCTTAACAAAGTATCATGCTTCACCAACCCCGTCTATTACACCTTTACACAATTGCATTTCCGTCGCCACAGACTCAACTGTTGATGGTGATCTCTTTCCGTAACTACTCACTCATGTACGCGTCTCGTACGCTGCCTGGCTGGTGGTACACAAGCTCGCCGCCCATCAACGCCACACCACTCCGTGGTGTGATAATTCTTCCTGGGAACAACATCCAGTGACGGTCTTCCAGAGGCAGGTCTTTGAGATCCAGCAGCTCGTCCGTCAGCGCATCTTGAGGCCGGTCGTAGCGCCCCAGGCTCTGCCATGACTCCACGATGAAACTGTCAGCGGTGGCAACAAGGGTATAATCGAGGAGACAGTATTTGCAGTAACCCTTCACTGGCGTTCCCCTCTCTTCAAAAGCAGTTATCAAGTTACAATGGAAACCCAGCGGCGACGAGCTACTGTTGGAGGACCGTCCCCACGAGAGGAACACCAATCCCCTGAGCGTGTACATCATGTGCTTACACAATGTATATCCGTCAACGTCTCCGAGTGATAGTCCTGCTCGGTCTAATCTTGGCGCACATCTTGTTGTTTCCACCCTGGCGTAAAGGATGAACGTCCCTCTAACGACTTTGGGGGCGATTACCCCTTGCACTCGATTACACCGGCGAAGTTCATCGTTCCATTCACATCGGGAGGCTACCTCGTGGCTCCGCAATACCTTGTTGAGCAGTTGACAGTCGACAACAACCCCGTTATTTTTCATTCTTGTGAGCTTGAGCACCATCTGTATTCGTGAATGATGTATAGTTGAAGCAACTGGTTGCAGTAAGGTTTCCAATTTCGAGGAGATAGCCCTAGACTTCCTAGCTTGAGATTCAAACGCTGGGCAATCTTGAGAGATGTGGTGAAGCTTCACGCAAAACTCGCAAACCCAATAATGGGGCATGGTCCAGGCGAGGCCAGCGAGAAAGACTCTTGCGGCCTTGCTCATGACCCTCGAAGGGTGTTTCAATTCGAAAAGATTATCCCAGTCCGTCATGTTCATGCCGATCACCTTCTTTGCGCGTTTGCAGGTATGAGAAAAGAGAAACTTGTCGTGCCATTCGAAGAATTTGGCGATTTCCAGCAGTAACTCGGTGGGGAGTCTGACGAGCCGCGAGCTCTGATTGTCGACGATGTTTAAAGGCTCTGCCTGCGCAGTATCGTCGAGTTGCTCCATGATCCCAATGATGTTGTTCGAATCGATAACAGGGCGGAAGCAGTAAGTTTGGTTGATGCAGAGGAAAGAAGATGAAGTATTGTGACGAGCACCCGCATCGAGGTTTTCGCCTTAGATATATGTGGCTGGGTACCTGTCTGAACTTAAATCCACAAGTCAAGTTCAGACCAGTCTTCAGCATTCTATTGTGGTGTGCCCCTTCAATGTAAGGACCTTGACAACTCGTGGAGCCAATTCATCGCCTCACAACTTGAAGAACATGAGAGGCGAAGGATAATTAAAAAAAAAAAAAATAGTTCATCAAGAGAACAAAATTTAAATGATACAGCAAAGACAAATAATTGACGCAGTGAAAACTTGGACACGATGAAGCGTATTGGATAACTCAATGTCGTCAACTTGGTTATACCTATCAAGCCAAGATCGCGCCCATTATGCGCCACTGCAACTCGACCGTACCTTGGAACAATGCAATGAAGGAAACACAATCAAGAGTTGCCAGAGATGCCTGTACGTTGCGAAGATGATGCTAGTGACGAACCGAAAGACAAATTCATATCAGCCAGGTTTAGGGTCGCATAAGTCATGGGAATCACCAAAATTCCCTCTGTTTCGTACCATTACTTCCTCGGACATAGTTGTCGTTTTGTGCTGCACAGTTCAAATACCTACAATTGCAATATGCGCGAGATCATACAGTGTCGTTGATGACTTGAATGCAATCCGTCCTCCAGGACACCCGCCCTGGAGCGTCCGGACCCTCAATCAAATCCGTGATGCATGAAACACTAACACTGTCTCCGTCTAGATGACCATGATCTCGTCGCTCATCGCCTTCCACTAAAAGGCGAAAAGAACAGGCGTTCGAGGCTCCAGTACCAACATCTCAACCCACTTTGCTAGCAATACCACACTCAACATCAATTGACTTGGTGAATCATCATTGTTGAATGCCAGTGCTGGCGAGTTGCGGCACTCAAAAGCCGTTGCGAAGCTTTCAAGCACAGCTTGCATATTGCTCTTATATAATTCATCATCGTTCGTCGCGTACACCACCAGCTAAGTTTAATAAAATACGCTGTTAGTACAGAGTAGCCAGCTTAGATAGTTAACAAACGCAGAATACGCGAAGTTTCGTTATTAGACATGTCGTTCACGTGAAGCAGCACAGTTCCCACAGAAGCACTGATAACACTTCAGGGGGCTATGCTGCCTATCATCACCTCACCATCCTTAACTCTCCTGAACATCTCTGTCGTTTAGATTCCCCGCGTGCCAGTGCCGCCGCAAGTCCTCCTTTCGTTTCCACTGAGCATCGCCATCACATGGTTACATACACACACTCGATCTCCCGACTCACCGAACACAGCCACTCCCCGATTGTCACCTCAGAATTTGGACCAAAGCCAACCGAACCGGACTCGTGATCTTCGATCTGGGAAGAAACAAGCCCACGATGCCAACATTTAGGCAGATCAATAGTAGCTCCCTCCCTCCCAAACAAATTTAGAAACATATCACCCTCTTTCCCGGTCACCACAGCAATGTCACACCCGCGGACGCCTCCTTTCCCAAGAACCCATCGCCGATCACACGGGAGAAGCTTCGATGGGGCCGCCGAAATGAAGGGAAATTCCCCGACCAGATCCACTGCACCCGTCACCCATCACACACCCGCCTGCCAGCAAAGGCCCCGTCCCAGCACTGGCACCTGTCGAAAAAAAAAAGCACCTGCTGCCCGCTGCAGCTACGGGGGGCTCGAAAGAGAAAGAGTCATCGTGAACCAAGCCTTACCGACTGCCAGCGCAAGGGGACCATGTCAGGTTGGGCTGCGATGGGAAATTGGGGCCCAAAGAGTCCATGTTCGCTCTGGCCCTGTCATCGTCACGATGGATGTTGTCCGTGTTCTTTTTTGCCCTTGCGGCTCTTGCCTGTTGCTCATCAAACATTTTGCTCGTCTACAAAACTTCCCTTCCTTCCCCCCTAGACCCGGAAACATGACCTGTCACATTCCGCCCCGGTCACCGAAGAGAGTTTCGTAGGGGAGCGGGAGAGGGGGGCCACGAAAATTCTCACGATGGCTTCATCTCTGTCCGATTCTCAGGACGCGCACACCGCTCGTGATAACACACCACTGGCTGGCCGGTGTGCCCGACAAGACACATGCCCAGCGAGAAACAGGCCGGCAACCAAGGGGGTTTTTAACAGGGCACAAATTCAAAAAGAAATGAGAGAGGAACCTGCCATGACACAGCCCCTCGCCCGCAGCCCAGCAACCGCACTCTACGACGGAGCGCTATGGAATAAGAGTTCACGATGCCATGGCACATACCTACCCCCCTTGCCTCCAAGCCCGAACTCGAGAAAAAAAAGAATTCCTGAAAAAAAGCATAATGTTTCTGGATATCAATCACAGTGGAGCCGCGCCCAAAACCACGCCGGCATCACGGCCAACATCCCGCGGCCGGCCGCGTGGGGGTCCCAAAGTCCCATCGCCCGAGGGGCATTTAGGGGTGAGGCCAGGGCAGGGAGAGAGGGTAGGGGGTGGCAGATTGAGCCCGCCCACGTGTCATGACGGACAAGCATAACCGCCGGACCCTTGCGCTTGCAGCTGTGCACTCACTACCTGCGCTTTTGTGAGCCTCTCTCCCTGGATCTGGGCTGGATGGTTTGGATCCTGCTGTTGCGTGCAGCGGCTTGCCTGATATCAGGTATCAAGCGGGCAAAACGGGTGGTGATATCGGCGTGAGGTTGTAGGCATTGATAGCCCGCGAGGTCGCGAATGCGCGATGCGGACTCGACGCGCGTTGGAGGCGTTTAATCTTGGTTTTTTCACATGTGAACATGAATAAGGTATGTTCCATTGTTGCTGATAAACGCTGCATCGAACGGCGCGCCGTCAGGTGTCCCCAAAACGGGAGAGACCAAGTCAGAAAGAAGCCGAGTCAGTATCTCGACAGAAAAGGTCCGTTTAGAACGACAAGCAAAACATTCTTCAGGCTAGCTAGTGACATCTCACGCCTCTCAGCATGCGTCATGAAAAAAACCGCCTCACCTTCCCGTTTCAAACCTTACACCTCACAGGCGTGATAAAAATGACATGCCATCCAATGCGCTAGGAAAAAGCTTAAACCAGGACGCGCAACACGCGAGAGATCTGGCATCTTACGAAGAGAGAAGGTAGAAAAGATAGATATCCGTCCATCCCGACCGTGTTCCCGCGCGCGCGCGTCATGCATGAAGCTTGTTCAACCTCCATCCATCCCAACCTGAGACGTCGGGCAGAAAAAGTAAAGCGTGACGGATGAACAAGAAACATTGGACGTGAATCAGACAGCGTAAATTCTAGACCGTCCTTCGAACCGGCTGCAACTTCCGTGGGAAGCTTCTGCGGCTCCCCTGGCACGGGACGGGAAAACCGCAGTGTGGCCCCGATACCGACGTTGTTTCGACGGACTGTGGTCGGTATGGGATTAGGGATGTTTTGGGCGATTGGATGAGCCAAAAACAGTCTCATTGTTTTTATTTTTGGCTATTTGTTTTCTTGCCAGAGATTTTTGGACTTCGGGTTTTGTGCGGACCCTCCTTCTTTTTGCCATTATCTGTTTCGCGGCTCTCTTACATGTTGCGATGACAGTGGTATGTGAGAATTTGGCCGAACAGAAGGGAAAAAAGGAAAAGTCGCAGGCCCCGGCTCTTTTTGCTTTAACACACCCCTTCCATGTTCGCAAACCGCCCCTGTCGAAAGTTTGGACATCCCATGCGCACATCACGACCGGGCTGAGATTGGCAGCTGCACAGGGTTTATCTCAAAAAAAAAAAAAAAAAAAAAAGGGTTTAAAATTTTTTTTGGTAAATTTAACTATTGAAATAAAATGAGTAAACACGAGAGCGGAAAAAACACAAACAAGAAATTGGGGG
>JAKMWS010000561.1:0-25155 GCA_025327135.1 Colletotrichum sp. SAR 10_71 | reverse complement strand
GGGAGGGGCAAAAATTTTGTTTGAGGGGTTGAGGAGGCAAGGCGGCGGTGGATGGATTTGAAAATGTATTTTTACTTGCGAATGTTCGCGACACATTTTCCACAGCGAATGGCAAAACCGACCCAATGTGGCCTCGTTACGATAAACTCAGGTTGCTCACAAGGTGAGCACCTTGTGAGGGCGAAATGGCGATGTGGGCGGTGGCATCTCTTTGCTTCAATTGAATGCGACCGGTGCTAACGAAGATGATAAGTGGCGAGTTACGCCAAACAAATCTATGCACTCGATTGACCGTCATCGTTAAGCCGCGCGCTCTAATCGTCAAGCGGTGACAGGAACTCATTGGCTCGGTCTGTCGGTGAGGCAATCGGGTCCTTTCCCCCCCCTTTTTTTTTTTCCCATTCCCACACTCTTTTTTTTCTGTGCAATCCTCCTCTCTTCAACTGTCAGTCAACATAGAAACGGGGCGACCGGGCGGGAGGAGAGAATGACGAAGTAAGGTAACCGTGACAACTCATCGTTCATGCAAGATTGGTCCTTTTTCCGCCTTAAAGCCAAGGCAGCTGGATTGTGAGCCTGAGGTTGAACGTGAGCCAGGTTCCCCTCGATGATTCTTCTTCGCTATTGTCAGGTTCCCCTCGTGTTCTTCGCTCCGCTTATCGCCCGTGGTCACATGCTTGAGATGAGCAAATGCAGCAGCACCCGCGTGCCATACCTCCCTCACTTAGAGTTGATGCTGATTGTTTCTGTTTCCTAGAATAGGAGACACGATAAGTACATCCAGCGGAATCCAGCGGATGACAGAAATGACGACGAGGGGACTGGGGACAAGAAAAAACCGGCGTGCAGCGGCACACAAAAACAGACCATTGAGAGCCCCCCACGTCTCTCGCACCTGCCAAATTTCCACAATGTGCCTGGGAGCCCGATGACGGATATCACCCTCAGGCCAACAAGCATCAAGTACCCCTTTGCTGTGATTTGGCTGTAGATACGACTTTGCTGCTAAACGTCCGCTTTCCTTATTGGCGAGCAGGGCCTTGTGCAACGTTGGAGCTAGTGGAGCTATTGGTCGCGATTGGTGGAGCTGATACAGGGGTCCACCGGTCTGTCCACTCAGGCCAAAAAAAAAAAATCAGACCCTCATTTAATCACTGAGCGAGCACCATGCTCACTGGCCCGGCGGCTGCGTTGGGCGGGAGCACGACGCACCACGCAAGAATTATGTGTGTTCTGCACTTGCCCCACGATGAGAAGCAGAAAGAATCGAATGAAGGAGGAAAGAAAAGACAGACCCTGGTCGCTAGAAAAGTGAGGTGCAGTGGGGTAGCAGTGTAGGTGCACGGCTGACCGCCTTTCCTGAGGTGTTCGTCCTATTGTTTATCGTCCTCCTCCATTCTGCTGGCCCTCCTCTGGTCCATGGGTCTTGCCTGCATACCGCCACCTTCCAACTCTTCAATCTCCCTCTCGCGCCGCATTGCACCCTGAAGAAAGTTCGTGTTGTTTGCATTCCGAATCTCAGGTCACCAGAACACCTAGTCGCGACTCCATCATGGGCAACGTTTTCTCCTCCCCGCAGACCGACGGTGACCGAGCCGACCTTGAGCAGAAAATTGCCGACCAGAAACAGACCATCACCACCCTCGAGGAGGACCTCCAGAAGAAGGAGAAGGAGCACACCCTCGTCTCCAAGGAGGCTGAGGATCTCCAGAAGAAGGTCCAGGAGTTGAGCAACAACCTCACCGACGCCCAGAAGGAGAGCAACGCCAAGATCGCTCACCTCCAGTCTGAGCTTGCTGCAACTAACGACAAGGCTGCCGCTCAGTCTCTGGCTGGCGATGAAGCTACCGCCGCCAGCGCCCAGGAGCTCAACGATGTCAAGAACCAGCTCGCCGCCCTCGAGCACCAGCTGCAGAAGGCTCAAGACGACAAGAAGACTCTCGAAGATGAGCTTGCCACTGTGAAGCAGGAGCTCGCCGAGGCCAAGAAGCAGCAGGAGTCTCTCGAGCTCTCCCTTCGCGAGGAGCTCGCCAAGCTCAAGGCCGACGCCGACGCCGCCGCCAAGTCTCTCTCGGAGAAAACAGAAGCCATGTCTGTCGTTGAGGCCAAGCTCAACTCCCTCGACAGCGACCACACCAAGCTCAAGACCGATACCGCTGCCGAGATCTCCGCCGCCGCCGACAAGTACACTGCGCTGCAGGAAACCCTCGACAAGCTGAAGGCCAGCACCGACTCCGACCTGGCCGCTGCCAAGAAGGATCTCAGCGATGCACAAGACAAGTTTGCTGCCCTCCAGGCCGCCCACGACACCCTGAAGACAGCCTCCGATGGCGACGCCGCCGCCGCCCAGAAGGACCTTGCCGACACCCAAGAGAAGCTCTCCACGCTCCAAGAGACCCTGGACAAGCTCAAGGCAGAGGCCGCTGCCGAGCTGGACGTTGCCAAGAAGGCTCTTTCCGACATCGAAGCGAAGTTTGCAGAGCTCCAGAGTGCCCACGACAAGCTCAAGACCAGCTCGGAGGACGAAGCCGCCGCCGCTGCCAAGGAGCTTGCTGAGACCCAGGAGAAGCTTGCCTCCCTTCAGCAGAATGTTGACGAGCTCAAGGCCGCTGCAGACGCGGCATCCAGCGCCACCAAGCAGGAGCTCGCTGATGCCCAAGGAAAGATCGCTGATCTTCAGCAAAGCCACGACACCCTCAAGGCTGAGTCTGAGGCTGAGCTTGCGGCAGCTAAGCAAGAGATTGCTGCGGCCGAGGAGAAGTACGCCAAAATCGAGAAGGACCAGGAGATCGCCAACGCCGATACCGAGGCAGCTAAGAAGTCCGCACTCGAGTGGGAGGAGAAGTACAATGCCTTGCAGCAGGCCCAGGCTACTTCAACTACCGAGCTTGAGGAGACGAAGAAGGCTGCAGCAGAGTGGGAGGAAAAGTACAACGTCGCCCAACAAGCCCAAGACAAGGCTACCGCCGACGCGAACACCGAGCTTGAGGCTGTCAAGAAAGCTGCTGCCGACTTGGAGACAAACAAGAAAGCTATCCAAGACGCTCTTGAGAAGGCGCAGTCTAATGCTGCCGCAACACTCGCCACCGTGCAACAACAGCTTGTGGAAGCTGAGGAGAAGGCCACCACGTTGCAAAACACCAGCGAGAAGGCCCAATCTGATGCGGAGGCCGCCAAGAAGGCTGCTGCCGAGATCGAGGAGAAGTACACTGCCCTTCAGCAGGCCCATGAGAAGGCACAGAACGACGCGACCGAGGAGTCTGCTCGCCTGAGCAAAGAACTGTCAGAGCTCCAGACCAAATACACCACCCTTGAGGAGTCTGCAGACGCTGCTAAGACCGCATCTGCTACCGAGCTGGAAACTGCTAAGAAGGACGCGTCTCAATGGGAGGAGAAGACCAAGGAAGCTATCACCGCTCGTGATAGTATGGCCGAGGACGTCGAGACTGCCAAGGGCGACGCCGCTGCGGCACAAGAACGTGTCAAGGCCCTTGAGGCTGAGCTTGAGAAGCTTCGCGATAGTGCGAAGACCGAGAAGGTTAATGGCAAGAAGAAGAAGGCGAATGGCGTCGACAAGACGCCTAAGGAGGAGGTTGTTGCGGCGTAAGATTAACAGGCGCGTTTCAAGATACCACATTGTACAAAGGGGATAGAGATGCTTGAGAGTTCAGCTGTGGCCCTTAAGAGATATAATGAGACTGGTCTGGCGTTGTAAATAATATAATGATCCCCTGATGATTAACTATGAACTAAATAAGAGAGAAGAGCTCTATATAAGAGTTAAGTGAAATTGCTTGTGCAGCCTGCGTGAAGCACTTAACCTCTAGCTAGAAGCTAAGTGCTTACTAGTATATTAGCTAGGTAATCTAATAGCCTACTTATTAAAGTAAATTATATACCTAATTAAAGCCCTTATTACTAGTTTAATTAAGGCTTTATATTATATATATAATTAACTTATAATTATATAATTAATTAAAGCTTATGTTATATACTTAATAAAGATTTATATTAATATATATTATAGTTAATATTTTATATAAATATTATAATTAAAGTTATTATTAAATTAATATAAAGAAAGTTAAATTAATATAATATTTTTACTTTAAAGCTAAAAGCTTTATATAATTATAATAGCTTAACTATATAAAAAGTTTAACTTTACTTTTATATAAATTAAGTAAGTTAAAATATTTATAATTTTATAAAGTTAAAATAAACTAATTTAATATCTTAACTATTTTATTTAAAAAATACTTATTAGCTTAAAACTAAATATAAGATTTTATATTTATTAAGATATTAAATACTTTTTATTTATAAAAAGAAATAAATTTATAATATAAACTTAATTAAATCTTATATTATATATATTTTAAAGATACTTTAATTATATTTCCTTTATTAAACCTTATATAAAAATATTTATTAAATATATAGCTATAATTATTAATAAAATCTTTATATATTTTTAAAGTATAATATTCTATATATAAAGTAAATAATATTTAGGATTATAAATAAATAAATAAAGTTTATAAAATAGCTTTACTAATATAGCTTTTATTAAAATAATATTACTTATAATTATACTTTATTTATTTAGGTTTATAGTTATAATATAGCTTTTTTATATAAAGAAACTATAATAAAGCTTACTTTATATATTAATAAGTTAAGTAACTTATATAAATAAATATTATTATTTACTTTTTACTTTATTTTATATATATTTAAAACTTAATAATAATACTTTAATTTATATTTAATCTTAATAAAATAAGTAAATATATTTTAATAGAACTAATTATTAATATTAAAGTTAAGTTATATTTAGTAAAAGAGGGTAAATAAGTAAATAATAAAGTAATTAAATATATTAATAAAAGTATTATTTATAATACTATTATTAATATATATATTATTTATAATATAACTAAAGTTTAATAATAACTTAAAGTTATATTATTAGTTTAGTTACCTTATATAAGAGGGTATTATAGTTTACTTTATACTTTTTCTTTAATATTATAACTTAATAATAGCATTTTAACTTATATTTAATCTTAATAAAGTAAATAAATAAATCTTAATATAACTAGTTATTAATATTTAGCTTAACTTATTTTTAGCTATATAGAAGAAAGTAAGTAAATAAGTAAGTAAGTAGTAAAATAGTAAAATATATTAATAAGAATATTATTTATAATATAAAGCCTTAATAATACTTATAGCTTATATAATAAAAGCTTAATAATAGCTTAAACTTATAAACTTAATAATATAACTTTTTATTACTATAGCTAAAAGGGTTTATATAGCTATAATATAAAAATTTAATTACTACTTTAAATAAAGCCTTAAGCTTATTCTTTATATCTTCTTATATATATAATAACTATAATATCTTTCCTTTTTATTATAAGTATATATAAGCTAAATAAAGCTATACTAAATAACTTAATCTATAATATTAAAAGTAATAAAATTAAAAGCTTTAAGTATAATAACTTTTATTATATTAATAAGAAAACTTTATTTAAATTTACTAAAATATATTTATATATAATAGCTAATAAACGCTATATATTAAAGTTATATAGTTTTAAGATTAATATAGAGATAGTTAATTTAAGAGGTATAATATAGTAAAAAGTAGCTTTAGGGAATTAAAACTAGGAAACTAAACGCTTCTAAGGTGCTATAAGCCTAACTAATAGACTATTTTAATAACTTAAATTAGTAGTAACTACTCTTTAATAGCTATTTATAATACTAATAGCTATTTTTATAATATTATAATAATTATTTAGTTAATTTTACTAATAGTTATATATTTATTTTAAGAATAAAACTATATATATCTTAATATAAGTAATTATATAATAAAACTATAAATAGCTTATTATATAAGTTATTATTTATTTAATAATACTTTACTATTTAGATAACTTTAATAATTTTAAAGCTAATATATATTAAAAATCCTAACTTATAAAGAGATATATTTATTAGATTAAAAACTAATACTTTTTAAAGCGTATTAGTAATTTATTATAACTTCTTAAATTATATAGTTTTATATTAATAATAATATATTTAAATTTCTTTTTTATTAACTTTTAATACTAAAGTAATATTTTAATATAGTTATAATAAGTAATAGAAAGTTAAAGCCTAACTTTAGAAAAAGAGCTTAAGAAATAGCTACTATATCTAAAAAAAGTAGTAAGTATATAACTTACTTAATCTTAATATAAAGAAGTAGTAATAATAAATATTAATATAAAGCTTTTTTAGGTTTTATAATTAGAATAAGTATAATTTAAATCTCTTAATAAGAAATAATTAGAAAGTAAGTTTAAGATTAATAGCTATAGTAATTCTAGCTCTAATAATATATATTAAAGTTATTATAGTTAAAAAGCTTATAGTAAAATTTTAAGCTTAGCTAGTTAGTTTACTTTACTATATATATTAGTTTAGCTAGGCTTTTCCCTTTATAAAACCTTATACCTTTTACTAAGTATATAAGAAAATAAAACTTTTACTTTAAAAAAATTAAAATATTTTAAGTAAACTTATACTTAAATATATTAATATAAAATAATAAAATAAAATATATAGTTTTATTTTATTAGTTTTTAAAACTACTATAATAATTAATAAAGATAATTAGAGGTATTAATATTTAATTATTAGAAGTAAAATTCTTAGATTTATTAAAAACTAACTACTATAAAAGTATTTATTAAAACTATTTTTATTTATTAGGAATAAAAGTTAAAAGATTAAAGATAATTAGATATTATTATAATTTTAACTATAAATTATATTAATTAAAGATTAAATAATATTATTTTTTAACTTATTTAATACTTTATAAGAAATTAAAATACTTAAACTTTAGGGGAAGTATAGTTATAAAGCTAAAACTTAAAGATATTAATAGAAAAGTATTATTAAAAGTAAATAGAAGTTATTTTATTCTATTCTATATAGTAAACTTATTAAAAATTTAATAATACTATATATAATTACTAATTATTTCTCTAATAATAATATCTTTAAATTATAAGAAACTTTCTAAGAGTAATATTATTAAATAAAGTTTAAAAGAGTTACTTTATAGTAGTAAAATAATTACTATTAGTATAATAAGAATATATTTACTTAAGAAACTACTTATAATTAAACTTCTTCTAATTTAAAAAGAAAGTTTAGAAACTTAATAAGAATAAGTTAAACTATTATAGCTTTACTTAAAATAGAGTTTATATTTATTAGAAATAGCTAAAAATTAAAAACTTAATATTAGCTTCTTAGCTAGTAGTAAGCTACTTTAAAAGAAAGCTTATAGTTTAATTAAACTTAATATAAGAAAACTTATTAAGTTTAAATATAATAAAAATTAATAAATTAAAAGCTTTTTCTTAATTTTATAAGTAGTAATATATAGCTATTCTTAGTTAGTAGAGTAATTTATTTATTTAATTATAATAATAAATAAAACTTTAACTTACTAATTAGCTTATATTACTTTAATAATATATTAGCTTTTTAGAAGAACTATTAGTTTAAACTAATAGAAGTTTAAAGTAATAATAAGTTTATAATACTTTTAGATATTTTAAGCTATATATATATTAGCTAATAAGTATTTTTTTAACTTAAAGGTTTATATAATCTTATTAAACTCTATTATATTAAGAATAAAGTATTATAATTATTACTCTTTAATAAGGAATCCTTAGTAAGTATAAGTTATCAACTTATATTAATTATATCCCTACTCTTTATATATACTACTTATTACTACTACTAATTAAATAGCTTAATAAAGCTTTTAAATTAATTTAAAATAAAGTTTATTTACTACTTTTAGTTAGAAAGTTATCTAAACTTAGTTATTTAGAAGAAATAAAAGTTATAATAAGGTTTCTATTAGTAAACTAATAAAAAGATTATTACTAAGTTTATACTTTATAACTTTTTATAAATATATTTATAACTAATATTTTAATAAGTAAGGTCTCTATAACTCTCTTAGCCTCTTATTTCTAAATAAGTTAATACTTATTAGAAAATAACTAAACTCTAATTTAATAATATTTCTTCTAAGTAGTATAAATAAATAATTAAAACTTTTAATAATAGATCTCTTAGTTTTAATATTAATAAAGAATATAGCAAAATATAATAAGTAATATAAATTATAAAATTTAATAAATTATTAAATCTTTAAATATATATTATACCTATTAATATTCTAATAGGTATACCTATTTAAGTATTATTTTAACCCTTAAGCTCTACTTAATATTAAAGCTTTATAGCTAATATAAGCTCTTAAAGATAGTAGTAAACCTTCTTAAAACCTCTTTTATATAGTAACTTTATATTTTATACTAAGATTTAGAAGAATTTTTATTATAAAACCTTTAATTTTCTAAAAATTAACTTTAAATTAAATAGGAATACTTATTAAACTTAAGTATATTAATAAGTAGAAAAGAAAACTAATAAAAATTACTTTAGTAATAATAAGTAAAATAGTAATAGCTTAAATTTAAAATCTAGCTTTAAGCTTAAGTTATAATTTATAGAGAATACTTTTAGTATAATACCTTTTAAGTTTCTTAAAATAAGATATTAAAGAGGGTAAGAGCTTTATATAGTTAGATATTAAGCTTTTATAAAGCTCTTTTAATAAGTTAAGTAGTTTAAAAATACTACTTAAAATAAGAAGTATATTTCTTCTAAAACTAAATACTAACTAAAAACTAATAGTATATAAATAGAGTAATTAAAAAATAAAAAGTATTTTAAAAAGAAAGTTAAATAGTATATAAAATTATTAAAAAGGAAGTATTTATAACTAAACTTATATCTAATAAGTTATTTAGCTCTTATAGCTAAAATACTTTACTAGCTTAAGCTAGTATTAACTTATTATTAGAGATAAAAGCTTTAAGAATATAGCTCTCTTTAGAAAGTATTATAGTTTATTATATAATACCTTTTAGTAAGCTAAAATATATACTCTATAAAGATATTAATATAATAGTTATTAGTAACTTATTTTAAAATATAAACTAAAGAGTTAACTTTATATATAAATATTTAGATATTAAACCCCTATATATAATAAAAGTAAATATAAGTAAAAGTTTTAATATATTATTAATTAATCTTAATATTCTTAGATAGATTTAAATAAGAATATATAGAGTTAAACTTTAAAGAAAGTAAACTATATATATATAAAGTAAAGCTAGAAGAAACTTTAATAAAAGCTTATAGTAATTTTAATATATAAATTAATTATTAAATATATATATAAAAGTAAAAGACTAATTAAACTTTCTAATAGTTAGTTTTTATTAAAGTTTCCCTTAAAATAGTAATATTAAACTTAGTTTTATAAAGTAAAATAAATAATTAAAGACTTAAGGGTGCTATATTACCTTTATCTATTCTTAAACTTTAAATATATAAAAAACCTTTATTACTTAATTAAATATAAGTATTTAAATATATTAATATTAATAAGATATTTTTAGTAAGTAGAACTAATAATATAAAATAAACTAAATATAAAGTTAAAATACTAAAATAAATATTTATTAGATATTATAAAAAGTATTAGTATATTTTAATAATAAGATAATAACTATAGAAATTAAAATCTATTAAGAACTATATAATAATTTACTTACTAAATATACTAACTTTAAAAATAGATAGTACTTAAGTATTTTATTTATATTTTACTTTTAATATAAAAATAATATACTAAAGAGTAAGTAAATATAGAGGTTATAATAAAGTTTAAAGTATAAGCTTAAATAGAATAGCTTTTAATATAGATCTTAATAGTAATAATAAATACTTTAATAAGAACTTAAAAAACTAAAATAAAGAAAAGTTCTATATAAATAATAGTTAGATATAAGTTAGTTAATCTTAAACTATAAAGAAGTTCTATTTTAAAAAAGTATTTATACTTTATATAATAAAAAAGAAGTTAGTTAATATTTTAATACTTAGATATAAATTTTATATAATAATATAACTAAATATAGAGATAATAGTAAGAGCTTTAAATAGAGTTCTCTTTTCTTCTTAATAGTTTATTACTTTAAAATTAGTTTATCTAAAGCTAAAGTTTAATAACTAAAAAAATTTAATACTTCTATTAGGTTTAATATATTTTTAATATTTTTTAAAAATTTATAAAAAAGAATAATTCTTATATTAAATTATATTTATAACTATAATAAGTCTTTAAAATAAATAACTTTTAGTTAATAGAATAATATAAATAAAAGAAGTTAGTAAAATAGATCTATAATTTTAAAATAAAAATTAACTCTAAAGGTTAAGTATATTAAGTTTTAAATAAGTAACTTAAAAGTAGGTTATTACTAACTAAGTTTCTAATTAGAAGCTTTTAATATCTAAGTTTTAATACTCTTAGTAGGCTTTAGCTATTTAGTATATAGTTAATAACTAATTTAGAATTAATATAGATAAGAGGAATTTAACTATTTAATTAAAATATAGTATTATAATAGTTAGAAAGTAGTATTAATATAATATAATTTCTATTTAATACTTTAAATATTAAAGTGAAATAATTTAACTAAATATAAATAAATAGTAAGAGTAATTATAACTTAAATAGTTAGCTAGAAAGCTTAAAAATAAGTTCTTCTATTAAGAAAGTTATAGCCTCTAGCTAGCTATTATAATTTTTACTTAAAACCTATACTATAATAACTTCTAACTTCCCCCTTTAGCTAATAGCCTACTAGTTATATAATTATAGTCCTATAGATTGCTATCTCTTTAGCTCTATTTCCCCTATGCATACTAAGGTGCGCTATTATTAATAATCTTATCACTTTTAATATTACTTTAATAATAACTTTATAACTTTAACTAGACTTAATTACTATAGCAGACTTTTTATAACTTTTTAATCTATCTTCTAACTCTTATATATACCTTTTATTACTTAGCCTTCTTCTCTACTACCTACCCTTTTATAGTTATTAGTAATATCTATAATTAATTTAGCTAGGTTAGTTTACTAGCTATACTACCTTACTAAAAATATTATTAGAATAGGCGTAATAGTTAGGATTAGCAGTAAATATAGCTATATCTCTTAGCTGAGGTATATAGGTGCTTCTTATAGCTATACTACTAATATTAGCCTTTAGGACTATTAGGTATAACTTAGCTATAGTTATTTTATTCTTAAGGCTTTATAAGTAGAAAGGCGTTAACTTACTAATTATAGTAAGCTTAGCTTTATAGTTAGTATTAATTATTATATCTTAAGGTATACTTTAAGTAAAGCTTTATAGCATAAAGCTCTATAGATTAAGTAGGATAGAATATATTATAAAGGAATCTAAGTAGTTTACTTATAGGATAAGGGATAAGCTTAAGGCTTAATAAGCAGTAATATCTTAAATATATAGCTAAAATAAGCTTTTCTATAGCTAAAGACCTTATAAAGCTATTACTATATAAGCTATATAAGTGAGGCTATTAACTTTACTAGTAATAAAGCTATTATTAATAAGGCTAATAGCTATAATAATATAGTAAGTTAAGGTTAGCATAAGTAGTTATTCTAGACCTTTAGGTATATATACTATAAAGCTACTAAACTAAGTACTAACTGAGGTGCTTTTACTGCTTTTTCCCCTACTATAAAAACCCCTATTAGGTAGGCTTAAAACTTCCTTAATATTAAGAAAGTTATTAAAATAAAAATAAAAAGCTACCTATTAATAAAGTATAAACCTTATAATATTATTAAATTAATAAGAAGTCTCTAAAGCTTAATAATACTATAGCTTAATAAAAGAAAAGTATATATTAAAGTTAATAGTTTTAGAGATAGTAGTAAATTATTAAGATATATAAGTAATTTATAGTTAATCCTTAAGTTCTCTTTTTAGAGAAAATATAGATATAATTTAATAACTAAATAGTAATAAGTTTACTAAAAAGAAAACCTCTTAGTAAGTTTAAAATATAGTTTATAATATACTTAAAATAGTATTACTTACTTAAGTACTCTTAAAATAGCTAAATACTTTATTATCTAATTAGTAATATATATAAATAGATTAATAAAATTCTTATTATCCCTATTTACTATCTAGTAAAACTATAACTAAGAGAATAAGCTTAGTAGAATTAATAAGAAAAGAAAACTTTATTAAACTTAACTTTAATTTAATATTATAAAAAGATATAAGAAGTATAAAATAAGTAAAAGCTTTAATATTAATAAAATATTATTACTTTTATTATTTTTTTACTTATTTAATAAAATAAAGCTAAATTTATATCTAATATTTAGTTTTAAAGTTTTTTATAAACTAACTTAAGTTAAAAATATTATTAAATAAGGAGTTTAGCTAGAGTAATATATCTATTAAACTATAATATAAGTATTTTAAAGGAGATTTATAGAGAATAGAAATCTCTAGTAGAATAAAAAAGTAAAAGTCTCTTTAATTTTAATTTTTAGTATAAATATAAACTATAAAAGTATAGCTTATTAATCCTTTAGTTTTTTAAAATTTAAAGCTAGAAGTATTAGAAAAGTTACTATAAAAATTAACTATTAGTCTAAGAAAGTTTATTATAATAATAAAGTAGTAGCTAATTTTTTATCTCTTCTATAATACTTAAAAGTAAGTAGATAAAACACTTAGATATAAGAAAATCTTATTAAGTTAGTAGTAATAAACTATAATAATAATACTCTATAGTAAAATCCTTTTAAAATAGCTAATAACTTATTAAATAGAGACTATCTATAGCTAACTAACTTATATTAAACTCCTTATAATAAGATAAAAAGTTTAATAGTATAATACTTAATAAAGTATTAAGAAGCTAGAGCTTTTAAAAAAAAGCTTTATCCTTATTTAAAGTATAAACTATACTTACTTAAGAAAGTACTATATCTACTAACTATATTAATTAAAAAGTATAAAATAAGCTACTATATATAGCTTATAGGTATTATAGAACTAACTTATAGTAGCTAAGTATTTATAGTAATATTACTTTTTAATTTTTTAATATTAGCTCTTCTTATTATACTAAAGTAAAATTTAATAAATATTAAATTATTTACTTATTAATAAGGAATATAAACTAAGTTTAAACTATTATAAAATAAATTAGTTTTATTTTACTAATAACCTTATTATAATAATAATTAAACTTAATATAAGAGGAACTATTTATTTAAATAATTAGTTTTTATAGCTATTTAACTAAGTAGTACTATAAAGCTACTATTTACTAAATAATAACTAAATACTTCTAAGTTAAAATCTATACTAAAATATAATAATACTTCTTATATATATAGATAGATATAAATAAGCTTTAACTTAATATTTTAATAAGTAATTCCTCTACTACTCTTAAAGTAAGTAGTAATATTTTATAAATTATAATTTTAATATAAATAAAGTTAAATTCTTTATAAATAACTTAGATATATAAAAAGGTTTTATAAGTAGTAAAGTAGCTTTATTATTATAATCTACTAAAGGTAAGCTCTCTTTTATTTTAATTTCTTTATAAATTTAGTAGCTACTATATTATAAGAATATAAAGTTTTAATATATAGAGAGATAGAGAGAGAGAAAAAGAGAAGATATAAAAAGGCTCTACTTAGAAAGATTACTTTATATAATTAATTTAGCTAAGTTAGTATAAATACTTTTAAAGAGATTTTAAAAAGGTTAATAAGTATAATAAATAGCTAAATATATAGCTAATACTTCTAAAAAGTATATAAACTATATATTAAAACTTAAAGTACTTTTAAAACTTTTTATATAGTTATAGCTTCTCCTTTTTTATACTTAAGTCTATATAAATATTCTTAATACCTCTAAAAGTAGAGCTATAAGTACCTCTAAAAAGTATAAAATAAATACTTCTAAAAAGAAAACTAAGTTAATAAAGTAAAGCTATAAGGGCTTATTTCTAATTAATAAAAATATCTATAGTAGTCTTAGAGGTATAAAGCTTATAGCTATAATATCTATAATAAGGGAGTTATAAAGTATTAAAGTTAAGCTACTACTTTACTTATAGCTAAATCTATATAAATACTCTTAAAAGGTTAAGCTTAAAGTATTTCTAAATAAGAAACTAAATAATAGTATAAAGCTATAGAGGCTTATAGCTTACTTATAAAGCTACTTATAGTAGTCTTAATAGTATAGTTATTATAGCTATAATAGGTATAATAAGTAAGATATTATATTTTAAAGCTTTAAATACTTCTAAAAAAGTAGAAAATAAATACTTTTAAAAGTAAAACTTAAAGTATTTCTAAAAGGTTTAACTAATTAGAAGCTAAAGAAAATAAATACTTCTAAAGGTTTAAGTCTAAAATACTTCTAAAAAGTATAAAACTAATACTTCTAAATAAAAAACTAAGTTATAGTATAAAGCTATAAAAGCTTATAAGCTCTTTATAGAGCTATTTATAATAGTTTTAGTAATATAAGCTTTATAGCTATAATATATATAATAAGTAAGAAATTTAAGTTTAAAATTTAAAATACTAGTAATAAATAAGTATAAAATAAACTTAAAGAGTATAAATACTACTTTATAACTATAGAGGGTATTAGTAAAGCTATAATATATTAAGCTTTATAGCTATAATATTTATAGTAAATAAGTTATAAAGCGTTAAAGTTAAATAATAGCTATTTATAGCTAAATCTATATAAATACCTCTAAAAGGTTAAGCTTAAAGTACCCCTAAAGAAATAGAAAATAAATACTTCTAAAAAGATAATTTAGTTAAATAAGAAATCTATAAGTTAATATAATAAAGTAAGGTTTAAAATAAGTTATATTATAATATAATATAAATAAGATATTACTTTTTCTTATTTTAAAATAGTTAAAAGTAAGTTTTTTTTTTAAATACTTAATTAAAAGTTTATATTTAAAAGAGAAGAGAAAAATAGCTTTATTATATATATTAATAATTCTATAAGCTTTTTCTTCTTTATATATATATAGATAGGAATAGCTAAGAGGTAGTTTTTATAATAAAAAGAGGAAATATATAGAATATTACTTATATATAAAGGAGATAATAACTTTAGAATAAGCTACTAAATAAAAGATATATCCTTAGTATATAAGTATTATAGAGAATAAATATAAGAGTATTATAGCTATAAAAGGAAATAAAAAGAAGGTAGAAAGTATATAGGTAAAAACCTTTAGTGTGAATAAGTTAGCAAAGTAGTAACATTTTTTATATAAGTATAAGAAAAAGTAAGTAAAAAAATTAAATATCCTAAGAGGGTAGTACTATATAGAAAAGCACTATTTATATAGATAGAGTAGAATAAGAGGTTTTTAAAATACTATATTATATATCTATAGCACTAATATTTAGTAAGATATAAAACTTTAAAGCTAAGGTAGTGCCTCTTACTACTAAATCTAAAGGTAACTTTCTAATACCCCTAAAGGTAGAGCCTAAAGTACCCCTAAAGGATCTAACTAATTATAAGCTAAGAAAAATAAATACCCCTAAAAGGTTAAGCCTAAAGTACCTCTAAACTGCTAGCATTAGTAGGAAAAAACTAAACCTAAGCTTAGGGCTAATAGGTATAGAGGCTTATAAGCTCCTTATAAAGCTATTTATAGCAGTTTTAGTAGTGTAAGCCTTATAGCTATAGTATATATAGTAGGCGAGGAATCTAAATTTAAAGTTTAAAATACTAGTAATAGATAGGTATAAGGTAGGCCTTAAGGGTGTATATATTATACTATAGCTATAGAGGGCGCTAGTAGGGCTGTAGCATATTAAGCTTTATAGTTATAGCGCTTATAGTAGGTAAGTTATAGGGCGTTAAAGTTAAGTAGTGGCTGCCTACAGCTAAGTCTGTATAAATACCCCTAAAGAGGTATAAAATAAGTACCCCTAAAAGATCTAACTAATTATAAATTAAGAAAAAAATAAATACCTCTAAAGAGGTATAAAATAAGTACTCCTAAAAGATCTAACTAATTAGCAGCTAAGAAAAATAAATACCTCTAAACAGCTGCCTAACTTACACCTTAACTAATAGCTGCTATAAGCCTCACTTAGCTTAGCTACACCTATAGGCGCTTTTAGGGGCCTTAAGCAGTTAATTAAGATATATACAGCCCTTCCCTAACTAAAATTAGTTATAAGTATATTTTTTTATTTTCTTATATAAATTTAATTTATTTAGGCTGAAAATTCTAAGTAGAATAGTAATTAGTAGAGTTAAAGCTAAAAAAGCGTTAGTAGGCTTATAAGAAAGGAGTAGGTGCTAGTAAAACAGTATATAGGCTTAATCTCTACCCCCTTAAGGTAAGCTGCTAATAACTATAACTAAAAAATATTTTATATCTTTATAAATTTAGATTAATATTATCTCTCTTAGCTTAAAGCTTAGCTTTATATAGTAATTTAGTATACCTACTTCTACTGCTAACTATAATGCTATTACCTAAGTATATAGCTTAATTTAGTAGAAGAGATGCTATTAAGCTTTATACCCTCTAGTATTACAGAATAGGTTCTATAGATAGATAGCTAATAGCTAACCTTATATTAAGAACTTAAGGTGAAATACCTATAGAAGATACTAAATAGTAGATACTATAAGGTAGTTACTCCTCTTAAGGCTTCTAATCTATATAACTCCCTCTAAGGGGTATAGTGCAGTAAAAAGCAGCTCTAGGGAATTAAGGGTAGGAAACTAAATGCCTCTAGGGCGCTATAAGCCTAGCTAACAAACTGCCCTAATAGGCTAGATCAGTAGTAACTACTCTTTAGTAGCTATTTATAGCACTAATAGCTGCTCTTATAGTATTATAATAGTTACTTAGTTAATTCTACTAGTAGTTATATATTTATCTTAAAGATTAAGCTATATATATCTAAATATAAGTAATTATATAGTAAAACTATAAATAGCTTATTATATAAGTTATTATTTATTTAATAATACCTTACTATTTAGATAACTATAGTAATTCTAAAGCTAATATATACTAAAAATCCTAACTTATAAAGGGATATATTTATTAGATTAAAAACTAATACCTTTTAAGGCTTATTAGTAATTTATAATAACTTCTTAAATTATATAGCTTTATGCTAATAATAGTTTATTTAAATTTCTTCCTTATTAACTTTTAATACTAAAGTAGTATTCTAGCATAATTATAATAAGTAACAGAAGGTTAGAGCTTAACCCTAGAGAAAAAGCTTAAGAAATAGCTACTATATCTAAGGAAAGCAGCAGGTGTATAAATTATTTAATCCTAATATAAAAAAGTAGTAATAATAAATATTAATATAGAGCTCTTTTAGGTCTTATAATTAGAATAAATATAATTTAAATCCCTTAATAAGGAATAATTAGAGGGTAAGTCTAATGCTAGCAGCTACAGTAATTCTAGCTCTAATAGTATATATTAAAGTTATTATAGTTAAAAAGCTTATAATAGAACCTTAAGCCTAGCTAGCTAGTCTACCTCACTATATGCACTAGTCTAGCTAAGCCTTTCCTCCTATAGAACCTTATACCTTTCACTAAGTATATAGAAAAATAAAACTTTTACTTTAAAAAAATTAAAATGCTCTAAGTAGGCTTATACTTAAATATATTAATATAGAATAATAGAATAAGATATATAGTTCTATTTTATTAATTTCTAAAACTGCTATAATAATTAATAAGGATAGTTAGAAATATTAGTATTTAATTATTAGAGGTGAAATTCTTAGATTTATTAAAAACTAACTACTACAAAAATATTTACTAAAGATATTTTCATTTATTAGGAATAAAAGTTAGGGGATTAAAGATAATTAGATACTATTATAGTTTTAACTATAAACTATATTAACTAAGGATTAAATAATATTATTTTTTAATTTATTTAGCACCTTATAAGAAATCAAAATGCTTAAGCTCTAAGGGGAGTATAGTTATAAGGCTGAAACTTAAAGAAATTAACAGAAAGGCACTACTAAAGGTAAATAAAAGCTATTTCGCTCTACCCTACATAATAAGCCTATTAAGGGTTTAATAATACTATATATAATTACTAATCACCTCTCTAGTAGTAATATCCTCAAATTATAAGAAACCCTCTAAAAGTAACACTACTAAGTAAAGCTTAAGAGAGCTACCTTATAGTAATAGAGTAACTATTATTAATATAGTAAGAATATATCTACTTAAGAGGCTACTTACAGCTAAGCTCCCCCTAACCTAAAGAGAAGGTTTAGAGACTTAATAAGGATAGGTTAAGCTATTATAGCCCTACCTAAAATAAAGTTTATACCTACTAAAAATAGCTAAGAATTAAAAACTTAATACTAACCCCCCAGCTAGCAGCAAGCTACCCTAAAAGGGAGCCTATAGCTTAATTTAACTTAATATAAGGAAACTCACTAGGTCTAAATATAATAAGGATTAATAGATTAAAAGCTCTTTCTTAATTTTATAAGTAGTAATATATAGCTGTTCTTAGTTAGTAGAGTGATTTATCTACTTAATTATAATAATAAATAAAACCTTAACCTACTAATTAGCTTATATTACTTTAGTAGTATACTAACTTCTTAGAGGGACTATCAGCTTAAGCTGATAGAAGTTTGAAGTAATAATAAGTCTATAATACTCTTAGATATTCTAAGCTGCATACATATTATACTAATAGAGCTAATAAGTACTTCTTTAACTTAAAAGTCTAAATAATCTTATTAAACTTTATTATACTAGAGATAGAGTATTATAATTATTACTTTTTAATAAAGAATCCTTAGTAAGCATAAGTTATTAGCTTATATTAATTATATCCCTACCCTTTATATATACCACTTATTACTACTACTAATTAAATAGCTTAGTGAGGCTTTTAGACTGATCTAAAGCAGAGTTTATTTACTACCTCTAGTCAGAAAGTTATCTAAACTTAGTTATTTAGAGGAAATAAAAATTATAATAAGGTCTCTATTAGTAAACTAGTAGAGGGATTATTACTAAGTTTACACTCTATAACCCTTTATAAATATACTTATAACTATTACTTTAGCAGGTAAGGTCTCTATAACCCTCTTAGCTTCTTACCTCTAAATAAGTTAGCACCTACTAGAGGATAACTAAACTCTAATTTAATAATATTTCTTCTAAGTAGTATAAGCAAATAATTAAAACTTTTAATAATAAATCTCTTAGTTTTAATATTAATAAAGAACATAATAAAATATAATAAGTAATATAAATTATAGAATTTAGTAAATTATTAAATCTTTAAATATATATTATACCTATTAGTATTCTAGCAGGTATACCTATTTAAGCGTTATTTTAACCCTTAAGCTCTACTTAGTGTTAAGGCTCTATAGCTAATATAGGCCCTTAAAAGTAGTAATAAACCCTCTTAGAGCCTCTTTTATATAGTAACTTTATATCTCACACTAAGATCTAGAGGGATTCTTACTATAAAACCCTTAATTTTCTAAAAGTTAACTTTAGATTAAGTAGGAATACTTACTAAACTTAAATATATTAATAAGCAGAGGAAAAAAAACTAATAAAGATTACCTTAGTAATAGTAAGTGAAGCAGTAATAGTTTAAATTTAAAATCTAGCCTTAGGCCTAAATTATAATTTGTAGAGGATACTTTTAGTATAATACCTTTTAAGTTCTTTAGAATAAAACACTAGAGAGGGTGAAAGCTTTATATAGTTAGATATTAAGCCTTTATAAAGCTCCTTTAATAAGTTAAATAGTTTAAAAATACTACTTAAAATAGGAAGTATATTTCTTCTAAAGCTAAATATTAGCTAGAGACTAATAGCGTATAAATAGAGTAATTAAAAAATAAAAAGTATTTTAAAAAGAGGGTTAAATAATATATAAAATTATTAAAAAGGAAGCGCTTATAACTAAACTTATATTTAGTAAATCACTTAGCTCTTATAGCTAAAGCATTTCACTAGCTTAAGCTAGTATTAGTTTGCTATTAAGGATAAAAGCTTTAGGAATATAGCTCTCTTTAGGAAGTATTATAGCTTATTATATAATATCTTTTAGTAGGCTAAAATATATACTCTATAAGGATGCTAACATAATAGTTATTAGCAACCTATCTTAAAACATAAACTAAGGAGTTAACCTTATATATAAGTGTTTAGGTGTTAAACCCCTATATATAATAAAAGTAAATATAGGTGAGAGCTTTAATATATTATTAACTAATCCTAATATTTTCAAATAGATTTAAGTAAGAGCATATAAGGTTAAACCTAAAAGAAGGTAAACTATATATATATAAAGTAAAGCTAGAGGAAACTTTAGTAGAAGCTTACAGTAGTTTTAATATATAAATTAATTATTAAATATATATATAGGGGTGAAAGACTAATTAAACCTTTTAGTAGCTAGTTTCTACTAAAGTTTCCCTTAAGATAGTAGTGTTAAACTTAGTTTTATAAGGTAAAGCAAATAATTAGAGACTTAGAGGTGTTATATTACCTTTATTTATTTTTAAACTTTAAATATATAAGAAGCCTTTATTACTTAATTAAACGTAAGTATTTAAATATATTAACACTAATAGGCTATTTTTAGTAAGTAGAACTAGTAATATAAGATAAACTAAATATAAAGTTAAGGTGCTAAAGTAGATACTTATTAGATACTATAAAAGGTGTTAATATATCTTAATAGTAGGATAGTAGCTATAGAAGTTAGAATCTGCTAAAAACTATATAATAACTTACCTACTAAATATATTAGCCTTAAAAATAGATAGCACTTAAGCATCTCACCTATACCTCACCCTCAGTATAGAAATAATATACTGAAGAGTAGGTAGATATAGAAGTTATAATAAAGCTTAAAGTATAAGCTTAAGTAGAACAGCCTCTAGTATAGATCTTAATAATAGTAGTAAATACTTTAATAAGAACTTAAAGGACTAAAGTAGGGAAAAGTTCTATATAAATAGCAGTTAGATATAAGTTAGTTAATCTTAAGCTATAGGGAAGTTCTATTTTAAAGGGGCACTTATACTCTATATAGCGAAAGGGAAGCTAGTTAATATTCTAGCACTTAGATATAGGTTTTACGTAGTAACATAACTAAACGTAGAGATAATAGCAGAAGCCTTAAGTAGAGTTCTCTTTTCTTTTTAATAGTTTATCACCCTGAAATTAATTTATCTAAAGCTAAGGTTTAACAGCTAGAAGAGCTTAATACTTCTATTAGGTTTAGTGCGCTCTTAATATCCTTTAAAAATCTATAAGAAGGAATAATTCTTATACTAGGTTATATTTATAACTATAATAAATCTCTAAGGTGAACAGCCTTTAGTTAATAGAATAATATAGATAAAGGAAGTTAGCAAAATAGATCTATAATTTTAAGATAAGGATTAGCTCTAAGGGTTAGGTATATTAGGCTTTAGGCAGATAGCTTAAGAGTAGGTTGCTACTAGCTAAGTTTCCAGCTAGAGGCTTCTAATATTTAAGTTCTAATACCTTTAATAAGCTTCAGCTATCTAGTATACAGTTAATAACTAACTTAAAACTAGTATAGATAAGGGGAATCTAACTATCTAATTAAAATATAGTATTATAATAGCTAGAAAGTAGTATTAACATAATATAATTTCTACTTAGTGCTCTAAATATTAAAGTGAAGTAATTTAACTAAGTATAGGTAAACAGTAAGAGTAATTATAACTTAAATAGTTAGCTAGAAGGCTTAGAGATAAGTTCCTCTATTAAGAAGGTTATTAGAATAAGAGTAAAAAGCTACTTATTAGTGAGGTATAAACCTTATAATACTATTAAATTAATAGGAAGTCTCTAAGGCTTAATAATATTATAGCTTAACAAAAGAAAAGTGCATACTAAGGTTAATAGCCTTAAGGATAGTAATAGATTATTAAGATATATAGGTAACCTATAGCTAATCTTTAAGTCCTCCTTCTAGAGGGGATATAAGTATAGTTTAATAACTAAACAGCAGTAAGCTTACTAGAGGGAAAGCCTCCTAATAAGTCTAAGATATAGTTTATAACATACCTAAAATAGTATTACCTACCTAAATACTCTTAAGGTAGCTAAATACCTTATTATCTAATTAGTAACATATATAAATAGATTAATAAGATTCTTATTATTTCTATCTACTATCTAGTAAAACTACAGCTAAAAGAATAAGCTTAGCAGAATTAGTAGGAAAAGAAGACCTTATTAAGCTTAACTCTAGTTTAATATTATAAAAAGATATAGGAAGTATAGAATAAGTAGAAGCTTTAGCACTAGTGAAATACTACTACTCCTATTATTTTTTTACTTATTTAATAAAGTAGGGCTAGATTTATATCTAACTTTTAGTTTTAAGGTCTTTTATAGGCTAACCTAGGTTAAAGATATTATTAAGTAGAGAGTTTAGCTAAGGTAGTATATCTATTAAACTATAACATAAGTGTCCTAAAGGGGGCTTATAGAGAATAAAAATCTCTAATAGAATAAAAAGGTAAAAATCCCCTTAATTTTAATTTTCAGTATAAATATAAACTATAAAAGTATAGCCTATTAATCCTTTAGTCCCTTAAAATTTAAAGCTAAAGGTACTAAAAAAGTTACTATAGGAATTAACTATTAGTCTAAAAAAGTCTACTATAATAATAAAGCAGTAGCTAGTCCCCTATCCCCTCTATAACGCTTAAGGGTAGATAGGCAAAATACCTAGATATAAGAAAATCTCACTAAGTTAATAGTAATAAATTATAGTAGTAACACTCTATAGTAAAGTCCTTCTAGGATAGCTAATAACCTACTAAATAGAAACTATCTACAGCTAATTAAGCTACACTAAACTTCTTATAATAGAATAAAAGGTTCAGCAGTTTAACGCTTAATAAGATATTAGGAGGCTAAAACTCTTAAAGAAAGGCTCTATCCTTACTTAAAGTATAAGTTATACCTACCTAAGAAGGTATTATATCTACTAGCTATATTAGCTGAGAAGTATAAAATAAGCTGCTATATACAGCTTATAGGTATTACAGAACTAGCTTATAGCAGCTAAGCGTTTATAGCAATATTACTTTTTAATCTTTTAATATTAGCTTTTTTTATTATACTAAAGCAGAATTCAGTAAGTATTAGATTATTTACCTACTAATAGGGAATATAAGCTAGGTTTAAACTATTATAAGATAGGTTAGTTTTACCTTACTAATAACTTTATTATAATAGTAATTAAGCTTAATATAAGAGGAACTACTTATTTAGATAATTAGTTTTTATAGCTATCTAACTAAGTAGTACTATAAAGCTACTATCTACTAGATAATAGCTAAACACCTCTAAGTTAGAATCTATACTAAAACGTAATAATACCTCCTATATATATAGATAGATATAAATAAGCTTTAGCTTAGCATCTTAGCAGGTAATTCTTTTACTACTCTTAAAGCAAGTAGTAGTATTTTATAAATTATAATTTTAGTATAAGTAAGGTTAAATCTTTTATAGATAACTTAAATATATAAAAAGGTCTTATAAGCAGTAAAGTAGCTTTATTATTATAATCTACTGAAAGTAAGCCCTCTTTTACCTTAATTTCCTTATAAACTTAGCAGCTGCTATGCTGCAAGAATATAAGGTTTTAATATATAGAGAGATAGAGAAGGAGAGAGAGAGAGGATATAAAAAGGCCTTACTTAGAGAGACTACCTTATGTAGTTAATTTAGCTAAGTTAGCATAAATACCCCTAAAGAGACTTTAAGAGGGTTAATAGGTGCAGCAAATAGCTAAGTGTGCAGCTAGTACCCCTAAAGGGCGTGTAAGCTATATACTAAAGCCTAAAGTACCTCTAAAACTTTTTATATAGTTATAACCTCTCCCTTCCTATGCTTAAGTCTATATAGATATTCTTAGTACCCTTAAAAGTAGAGCTATAAATACCCCTAAAAGGTATAGAATAAATACCTCTAAAAGGAAAACTAAGTTAATAAAGTGAGGCTATAAGGGTTTACTTCTAACTAATAGAAGTATTTATAGCAGTCTTAGAAGTATAAAGCTTATAGCTATAGTATCTATAATAAGGGAGTTATAAGATATTAGAGTTAGACTGCTACTTTACTTATAGCTAAGTCTATATAAATACCCCTAAAGAGTTAAGCCTAAAATACCCCTAAACGAGAAATTAAGTAATAATATAAAGCTATAAAGGCTTATAGCTTGCTTATAAAGCTGCTTATAGTAGTTTTAGCAGTATAGTTATTATAGCTATAATAGGTATAATAGGTAAGATATTATATCCTAAAGCTTTAAGTACTCCTAAAAGAGTGGAAAATAAGTACCTCTAAAAGTAAAGCTTAAAATACTTCTAAAAGGTCTAACTAATTAGAAGCTAAGGAAAATAAGTACCCCTAAAGGTTTAAGTCTAAAGTACCCCTAAAGGGTATAAAACTAGTACCTCTAAACGAAAAACTAAGTTATAGCGTGAAGCTATAGGGGCTTATAAGCTCCTTATAGAGCTGTTTATAGTAGTTTTAGTAGTGTAGGCCTTATAGCTATAGCATATATAGTAGGCGAGAAATCTAGGTTTGAAGTTTAAAATACTAGCGATAGATAGGTATAAGGTAAGCCTAAAGGGTATAAGTGCTACCCTACAGCTATAGAGGGTGCTAATAAGGCTGCAGTACACTAAGCCCTATAGCTATAGCGCTTATAGTAAGTAAGTTATAAGGCGTTAAAGTTAAGCAGCAGCTGCCTATAGCTAAGTCTGCGCAAGTACCCCCAAAGGGTTAAGCCTAAAGTACCCCTAAAGAGATAGAAAATAAGTACCTCTAAAAGGATAATTTAGTTAGGCAAGAAATCTATAGGTTAATATAGTGAGGTAGGGTTTAAGATAAGTTATACTATAATATAATATAAGTAGGATATTACTTTTTCTTATTCTAGGGTGGCTAAAAGTAAGTTTTTTCTTTAGATACCTAGCTAAAAGTTTATATTTAAGGGAGAGGAGAAAAATAGCTTTATTATATATAT
>JAKMWS010000560.1:0-25175 GCA_025327135.1 Colletotrichum sp. SAR 10_71 | reverse complement strand
CAAACCCACCCAACACAAACAACCCCCCCCCCCCCCCCCCCCCCCCCACCCACCCCCCCCCCCCGCCCCCACCCCCCCAAAAAAAAAAAAAAAAAAAAAAAAAAAAAAAAAAAAAAGGTAGCCGCGACAGAGCGTGCTGTTTTGAGTGGGCAGCTGCTATCGCAGGGTGGCCTAAGCTCCCGTCCCAGCAGCCAGAGAAAGGTAAGATCCGCTGGAGGTAAGGAAGGTAAGAAAGGTCCGGTACGTACCTGCCTGCCCTTCAGGATGGGACTTGGGACTTCCATTGTACCGCGGTACGCAAACCCACCTGGAAACCCCTCTACCCCTCCCCCTCCTCTGGTCCTCTTTCCACCAGCTACACCTCCCATCTGATGCACCTGGCTGGCTGCCACGCACCTCATCTCGCGGCATCTCGCTCCTCGACATGGAGGTACCCGGATACTTTTCTACCTGGCTGCATGCCTTTACTTCGCGCTAGCTGCTGGAGACAAGGTCCCCTCCTTCATGACGACGAGGGGCGACAGGGGAGGGGCCTCTGGTGCCGTCGCCAGTCGGTTTCTACTTTCTCACCACTCCCTCACAGTCGACCACCACGTCTCGCGGAGAGGTCGGCCTTTTCGTGCGTTGCCAGCCCCAGTGCCAGTGCCAATGCCATCTTTAGGTTGGTCTGAAGTCGACGGATGGACATGGCCCTCTCAGATGGATCTGTCTGGTCTGGTCTGGTCTCCCCTCCTGCTGCCCAGGGTGTACCTACGAGGAGACGAGCCCTGGCGAAGAGGGAAGGACTGACAGACATGCCATTTACCTTTCTGGCACCAACCCAGATACAAATAAAATCCCCTCATCCCACGAGCTTCATGTTCATCCCGTCCTCTCTCTCTTCCTCTCCTCGTCCTCCGCCATCTGTCCGCCGGCCGCTGCTGTTCTTGCTGCTGCGTACATAGTATTACATCGTCGTTTGTGCTCCCCCAGATACCACTGCTTGTTCGCATCCACCACCGTCATACCCCCCCACCCACCGACATCCACTCCCGTACCCTTCGGTCGGACGGGTGTAAGAGCGCAAAAAGAAAGAGAGAAAGAGCTGTGCTCGCTTGTCATCGAAGCTCTCTACCTAACCCCGGCAAAGAGCCTGCAAGCTTCCCTAGCTACCCCTCGGCTTTCATTCCACGTCCTCTCACTTCAGGACCCCGTCGAATCGAATCCCGTCGGCTCAACTTCTCAGCCCACCACACACGGCGCGTCTCTCTGCTTCGGTGCTTCGGCTCATCTGGACTCTGTTCCCCCTGACCCTTGTACCCGCCGCTGCCGCATCTGTTGCTGCTGCGCCTGATCTGCACCTGAAAGACAGGCGGCCAGAGACCAGACCACACACACCCCCAAGCAAGCGGCACGTCCGACGAGCTTGTTGCGTCTAAAAGCTTGGGATTGGAAACCTGGGAGAACCCCACCAACCTAGACCAGACCCAAACCAAACCACCCCGCCAACCGAGAGCCGACGCAATTGTCTCGCACTTGAGACCTCAACAGCTTTCCCTGCCCCTCGGTCCCTTCAAAATAGGCCGTTGTCCCTCTCGAAACTCTCTTCCTTCTTTCCTCACACCTTCCCATACGCTGCAGAACTGCCCATCATGGCCCAGACGCAGCCCACATTCAACGATGTCTTCGAGGACGGCGATGTCGAGGAGGTCCAGAAGGACCCCCAGACCATCCACCACATTCGTGCTAACTCGAGCATCATGCACCTGAAGAAGATTCTGGGTAAGCTTGAACCTCTTTGAGCTGGCTTGAAGCTCGAAGGAGCTATCCGAACCAATCCCTCGAGAATTGCGCTGACCAGTGTCTCCATGCCTCTAGTTGCCAACCGTGGTGAAATTCGTAAGTACATCCATTCATCCGGCCCTGACTCACGCCAGCTAACAGTCGTTCAGCCATTCGTGTATGTTGAACTTCCTCGACGCTCAAGGTACTATGTAGAATTGCAATGCTTACTTTTCTGCCCGTTTAGATTTTCAGAACTGTAAGTACCCCAACCGGTTGCGCTATCACATCTGGCGACGCATCGCTGACTCTTTGTAGGCCCACGAGCTTTCATTGCACACCATCGCTGTCTTCAGGTAAAACACATCGCCTGGCCCGCACCAAGTTTCGCATACTAAACATCACAGTTATGAGGACCGTCTCTCCATGCACAGACAAAGTATGTCCTTCACGCAGCTGCTTGTCCTCTCCGTTCCCCTCTAACCATTGTTCCACAGAGGCCGACGAGGCATACGTCATTGGCAAGCGCGGTCAATACACCCCGGTCGGTGCTTATCTCGCTGGAGATGAGATCATCAAGATTGCCGTCGAGCATGGCGCGCAGATGATTCACCCAGGTAAGAGCACCCAAAAAAACCAGCATTTTGACATGTGCTAATCCACCGCCAAAGGATACGGCTTCCTGTCAGAAAACGCCGAGTTCGCGCGCAACGTCGAGAAGGCCGGCCTCATTGTAAGAGATCCTGTAGCAGCCCCTAAAATCTGACAACCCACTGACTCGGGGCCCGTTTTAGTTCGTCGGACCTACGGCCGATGTCATTGACTCGCTAGGCGACAAGGTCTCCGCCCGAAAGCTCGCTATCGCTGCCGATGTCCCCGTCGTCCCCGGTACCGAAGGCGCCGTTGCCACCTTTGAGGAGGTCAAGAGCTTCACCGATCAATATGGTTTCCCCATCATCATCAAGGCCGCCTACGGTGGTGGTGGTCGCGGCATGCGTGTCGTGCGCGAGCAGGAGAGCTTGAAGGAGTCCTTCGAGAGAGCCACCTCCGAGGCCAAGTCTGCCTTCGGCAACGGCACCGTCTTCGTCGAGAGATTCCTCGACAAGCCCAAGCACATTGAGGTCCAGCTCCTCGGTGACAACCACGGCAACATTGTCCACCTTTACGAGCGTGACTGCTCCGTCCAGCGTCGCCACCAGAAGGTCGTCGAGATTGCTCCGGCGAAGGACCTCCCCACCGAGACTCGCGATGCTATTCTCAACGACGCTGTCAAGCTGGCCAAGTCGGTCAACTACCGCAACGCCGGTACCGCCGAGTTCCTAGTCGACCAACAGAACAGGTACTACTTCATCGAGATCAACCCCCGTATCCAGGTCGAGCACACCATCACTGAGGAGATCACGGGTATCGATATCGTGGCCGCCCAGATCCAGATCGCCGCTGGCGCTACTCTGCAGCAGCTCGGTCTGACACAGGACCGCATTTCCACTAGAGGTTTTGCCATCCAGTGCAGAATCACCACTGAGGACCCCGCAAAGGGCTTCTCCCCCGACACCGGAAAGATTGAGGTCTACCGCTCTGCCGGTGGTAACGGTGTCCGTCTCGACGGTGGTAACGGTTTCGCCGGTGCCGTCATTACCCCCTACTACGACTCCATGTTGGTCAAGTGCACTTGCCACGGCTCAACATACGAGATTGCCCGCAGAAAGATTCTCCGTGCCCTTGTCGAGTTCCGTATCCGTGGTGTCAAGACCAACATTCCTTTCCTTGCGTCTCTGCTGACGCACCCCACCTTCATCGATGGCAACTGCTGGACGACCTTCATCGACGACACCCCTCAACTGTTTGACCTTATTGGCAGCCAGAACCGTGCGCAGAAGCTTCTCGCGTACCTTGGAGACGTCGCCGTCAACGGTAGCAGCATCAAGGGCCAGATTGGTGAGCCTAAGTTCAAGGGCGACATCATCCTGCCCGAGCTTCTCAAGGAGGACGGCACCAAGCTCGATGTTTCTCAGCCCTGCAAGAAGGGATGGAGACAAATCATCGTCGACCAGGGCCCCAAGGCGTTCGCCAAGGCCGTTCGCGCCAACAAGGGCTGCCTTCTGATGGATACCACATGGCGTGATGCCCACCAGTCGCTTCTGGCCACGCGTGTCCGTACCGTTGATCTCCTGAACATCTCCAAGGAGACCAGCCACGCCCTGTCCAACCTGTACGCTCTGGAGTGCTGGGGGGGTGCCACCTTCGACGTTGCCTACCGCTTCCTGTACGAGGACCCCTGGGACCGTCTGCGCCGCATGAGGAAGGCAGTCCCCAACATCCCCTTCCAGATGCTCTTGCGTGGAGCTAACGGTGTGGCCTATGCTTCCCTTCCCGACAACGCTATCGACCACTTCGTCGAGCAGGCTAAGAAGAACGGTGTCGATATCTTCCGTGTTTTCGACGCCCTGAACGACATCGACCAGCTCGAGGTCGGTATCAAGGCCGTTCACAAGGCTGGAGGTGTCGTCGAGGGTACCGTTTGTATCAGTGGAGACATGTTAAACCCCAAGAAGAAGTACAACCTCGAGTACTACCTCGATTTGGTCGACAAGCTGGTCGCCCTCGACATCCACGTCCTTGGTCTCAAGGACATGGCCGGTGTCCTCAAGCCCCACGCAGCTACTTTATTGGTTGGCGCAATCCGCAAGAAGTACCCCGAGCTGCCCATCCATGTTCACACCCACGACTCCGCGGGTACGGGTGTTGCCTCCATGGTCGCTTGCGCCCAGGCCGGTGCCGATGCCGTCGACGCTGCCACCGACAGTCTGTCCGGTATGACTTCTCAACCCAGCATCAACGCCATCATTGCTTCCCTTGAGGGCAGCGATCTCGACCCCGGCCTGAACCCCGCCCACGTCCGCGCTCTGGACACCTACTGGCAGCAGCTGCGCCTGCTCTACTCGCCCTTCGAGGCTCACCTCGCTGGCCCTGATCCCGAGGTGTACGAGCACGAGATCCCCGGTGGTCAGCTCACCAACATGATGTTCCAAGCATCTCAATTGGGTCTTGGAACGCAGTGGGCTGAGACCAAGAAGGCGTATGAGCACGCTAACGATCTTCTTGGCGACATCGTCAAGGTCACGCCCACCTCCAAGGTCGTTGGTGACCTTGCCCAGTTCATGGTCTCCAACAAGCTTACCGCCGAGGACGTCAAGGCCCGTGCCTCCGAGCTCGACTTCCCCGGCTCCGTCCTGGAGTTCCTTGAGGGTATGATGGGTCAGCCGTACGGCGGATTCCCCGAGCCCCTCCGCTCCAACGCTCTCCGTGGCCGCAGGAAGCTGGACAAGCGCCCTGGTCTGTTCCTTGAGCCTGTTGACTTCGCCAAGGTCAAGCGTGACCTCCACAAGAAGTTCGGCGGTCCCATCACCGAGTGTGATATTGCCGCGTACGTCATGTACCCCAAGGTCTTCGAGGACTACAAGAAGTTCATCCAGAAGTACGGTGACCTCTCCGTCCTGCCCACCAAATACTTCCTGTCTCGTCCCGAGATCGGCGAGGAGTTCCATGTCGAGCTCGAGAAGGGCAAGGTCCTCATTCTTAAGCTCCTTGCTATTGGTCCTCTGAGCGAGAACACTGGCCAGCGCGAGGTGTTCTACGAGATGAACGGTGAAGTCAGACAAGTCACCGTCGACGACAACAAGGCCTCGGTTGAGAACGTCAGCCGTCCCAAGGCCGACCCCTCCGACTCCAGCCAGGTCGGCGCACCCATGGCTGGTGTCTTGGTTGAGCTCCGTGTCAAGGACGGATCTGATGTCAAGAAGGGTGACCCTATCGCTGTTCTCAGCGCCATGAAGATGGTAAGTTTCTCTGTCGATACTGCTTGTGAGCTATATACTAACATGATACCCAGGAAATGGTCATCTCTGCTCCTCACAACGGCAAGGTCTCCACCCTCCAGGTCAAGGAGGGCGACTCAGTCGACGGTTCGGACTTGGTTTGCAGGATTGTCAAGGCTTAAACGGGGATTGTTGGCGAGCGGCATCTTTTATGAATTTTAAGCACTACGAAAACTTATGTGACATGCTAATGTCTGGGGCGCGATGAACGGTTATCTGGCAGTTTGGACGTTTACTTAGAAGCAAATTTATACCATGATTGAACGTATCTCATTTTGTTCCATGTTGTCCTTGTATTCCTTGCTGTGATTGTCTGTCAACCTCGCCGATGTCTTCGTTTCCTACCTTCTTCGATGCAGTCGCGATAGGATGGAATCAAATAAATAACTCATCAATACATTTTATAGACTTGAACGGTATTGTGAGGCATGTGAGAGGGAGTGGCAGAGGAGTATTCTTCGAGGAGTTGTCGCCGGAGTGGATTTGGGAAGCTACGTCGGGGATGTCGGCAAGTGACATCATTCGTCTGTCAGAGAGCTCCTGATCTCAACTCGCCAAACGTCTGCCCCTCGTACGAATTTCAAACCCAATTCAAACGTCAAGCTTCGGAAGTCACTCGCCTCTTTCTCTCAGCAATTTAATTCACGGTCGGTCTCACTTTTCATCAGCGATTTTCGCTTGTTCCATTGCGGTATTTAGCCTCCACATCAGCTCATTCTGCACACATTCGAGCTTGCGATGCCATCTGACCCCGCCCCCGCCATGTCGTCTGCAACGAAGGAGATCCTCGGTCGCGTGCAGCGGATGGTTCCGCCCATGCTGGAGAAGTTTCACAAAGGTACGGCGTCCTCTTGAATTTGACAGAAAGAGAGACTGACGGTCGGTTCATAGGACAGCTGGGCCGTGTCGCCGTCATCGGCGGTAGCGTGGACTACACGGGAGCACCGTACTTCTCAGCCATGGCGAGCGCCAGGCTGGGCTGCGATATGGTAGGCCCCTCAAAACTCACATTTCCACGATCTTCGCCGTCCAGGCGCCCGCCGTTGGCTTCGGAACTGACGCGCACAGTCACACGTAATCTGTACCCCCGGCGCAGCAGCCACCATCAAAACCTACTCGCCAAACCTCATGGTGCACCCCCTGATGCGCCAGTCCCCCTCCGAGGACACCGCCTCCGGCCCCCCGGACGCGGACAAGATCTCGGCGCCCATCGTCGAGATGCTCGCGCGCCTGCACGTGCTCGTCATCGGGCCCGGCCTCGGGCGCGACCCGCTGATGCAGGACACCGTCGCGCGCGTCATCCGCGCCGCCAGGGAGCGCTCGATCCCGCTGGTGCTCGACGCGGATGCGCTGCAGCTCGTGCAGAAGGACCCCGGGCTCGTGAAGGGGTACGCGCTGGCTGTGCTCACGCCGAATGTGGTTGAGTTCTCGCGGTTGTGTAAGGCGCTTGGGATTGATGAGGGGAAGGCGAAGGAGGGCGCGGAGGGGGGGAGGGATGAGAAGGAGACGGCTAAGGTTGAGGCGCTGGCGAGGGCGCTTGAGGGCGTTACGGTTGTGCAGAAGGGGGCGAAGGATTTCATCACGAATGGGGAGGATACGTTTATTGTTGACCTCGAGGGCGGGCTCAAGAGGAGTGGTGGGCAGGGGGATACGCTGACGGGGTCGATTGCGACGTTCTTGGGGTGGAGGAAAGCGTATCTTGATGGGTTGTGGGATACGGGGGATAGTAAGCTTGCGGAGGCAGAGTTGGTGAGGTTGGCTGCGTTTGGAGGGTGTGCGATTACGAGGGAGTGCTCGAGGCGAGCGTTCGTCAAGAAGGGGAGGAGTTTGCAGGCGAGCGATCTCACTGATGAGGTTCATGGAGCGTTTATGGAGTTGTTTGGGGAGGTTGATGGACCTGCTGGGAGCACCAAGCTGTGAAGTGGAGGAAGGCAAAGGGGTCGATGCTATGATGATGAGCGACATCAGTCATGAACATGTGGTTAGCTGACCGCCATTTTCTGACGTGAAGGGCGATGGTAATAGAAGATCTGTTAGCGGACCAACCCCGTCGAAGTCTATTTAAGCCTGGCAAGAGTGATGCTACTACGGAGCAGGCAAAATGTCTTCCAACCAAGTTGCTTTGTTTTGTGCCTAATTGAGAAAGACATCACTGTAAGATGTTTCTCTCGAAACTAAGCTTCAATAACCTTTAGGCTGAAGCTCATATGATTTCATCTATCCCAATCGTTCTTCACTTTCCCTTTAGTATTCCAATCAGTATACATGAAGCTTCGCATCAAAATAAGGCATATGGCTGCGCAGGATGTTCCTGTAATTATGTCCTTGTTCCCTCTACAGCCAGGGCTCTCGCCTTCTTCCACCTGCCTTCTTCAGATATTCATCAGTGAATACCTCATAAGCAGAACCTCTCAAGTAATCATGCATAAAAGGCTTGCCTGATATATGATAACTAGAAGCACTATGTAGCTTTTAGCCGCCCTTGCTGGGCGTAGCTTTTACGTACTTAACCTAATATGCTTCCCTTCAAAACAAACAGGTTCGGAATGAACATGGCGATTGCGTGTCGCGCATATTAAAACCCAGCCTTTGGCGCAGCATTCCTTTTAAATTGTTCACACTCTGTGCATGCCACGTACCTTATAGAGAGACCATCTTGGTATCATTTTGTTGCAGACAGCAACAATGTCCCTTGTGCTCCGACATTGTATTGGCTTTCCAAGATCAGCAGCACCCCAGACGGCCTGTCAAGTTTGTACAGTCCCTCAAGAGATTTCTCTCATCATATCGTCAGCGTTTTCTGATATTTCTATCCTTCTTTGAGTATTCGCCCAAACATGACTTTTTCTGAGCTCAGATAACTCTCGAATCTTCCCTTCCCCATATAGAAGCAGAACATCATAATCTCATGACAAACGGCGATCCCTCACTCCCATCGGCACTCACAGCCAGCATGTTCATTGATTGTGTTGCAACAAGTTGAGACTATCATCAATCAGTTGTATTCATACGACTCATCATCACCACTCTAAAAGCACTCCCAGAGCACGTTGGAGCCTACCTGAGCGTAGACCCCGCAACGTACACGAAGACAAGCTGAACCACTGCGAGCGCCTATATATAGGGGTTGATTGGTGTAACAAACAACAGCAACGAGGCAAATGAAATCTGCGTAACACATCTTCTGGACAAAAAGAAGCTATCCCAACTATCATCTTAACAGCCAGAGACAGAACCCCATGTTGCGAATGGAAGAACATAAGGCAACCTTCAAGAGTCACTTCACCGTCCGCCAGGCCTGTCGCTCCCCAAGTATTCCGTTATTAAGTACCCTCAAGCAACCGCAAATGGATCAAAGCTTGGGGACAACGGTACCTGTGTAAGAAGACGTTCAAAAAAACAGAAGGGGAGGCAATGGCTCACGTACGGACGTCAACCTGGACTCGGTTACATTGGCCTTTGGAGCTACGTTCTTGGAGTGAAGGGTGCAATTTTGTACCTTTTATACCGGGTGGCCCTCGACAACGACGAAGTATGTGCTCATCACAGTCACCGACTGCCTTTCTGGAGCTACAACGGCCTCTCTCTCGTGTCAGTGCGGATGTTTGACTTGCACAAGAATACGGAGGCACGAATGATAGCCGGAGGATGACGGGCAGAGACGAGAACAGAGAAAGAATAGAAGTCATGCAAGAAGTCCCTTGAAATTCGTACATGCGAAAGTAATATATACAACCGCCTGAATCTCACCCACCGTTAGCCAGTTCAGACCCCAACGACTGGCTGTAGCGTATGGAAAAGTCAAACGGCCTCGAGACTCAACGAGATAGGCTCACTGCCTAAGCTCTCCACCGCCGGCCACTTTTCTCAAAGATGTGCGCGATAGCTACTGACCAACCGACTCACCCCCCAAACGCCAATGCCGAAAAAAACCTAACCGTCCCTGATGCAGCCCGAAATGCCTCTATTCAAATCATAATCATTTCCGTCGTCGTGCTCACTAGAGTAAGCTTTGAAAAGCTTAAGCGAGGTAGCGGTAAGTCGGGGTCGAGACGTCCTCCACTCGTTCGAGGTACTCGCGTACAATCAGATCCTCGATGCGCTTTTTGATGAGGGTGACCTCGGGCGTGAAGCGACTCTTGAGTTGCTCGATGACCTCGCTAAGGAGGTGCGTATGGGTGAGCTCCTTGCGTTGCCTGTGAAATGTTAGCCAATACCACAGCGCAAGGCTGGCAGGATAGCATACTTCATGATTCTCACGAGCGCAGCGTCGATGACGTGAGCACGGGTCTGATTGTTCTTTTCTTCGGTTTGCTTCCTCTCCTCGTCGCCCTCGACCTTTGAAGTAGCGTTGATGATGGGAGCCTTGATACGCACTTGCTTGCTGACGAAGGCGCTGTTGAACCTGAATTTATCCCCGGCCTTGACTGACTTGGTGGCGGGCTCTTTGAGGAGAACCCTGGCCTTCGGGACGATGGAGATGGAAGCAAGAACCCTAGTGAGATCGGGTGTGGGAATGTTGGTCTTGGCTTGAATCTCCTCCAGAGACAGCTCCTGATCCTCCTCCAGTTCATTGAAAAGCATGAGGACGACCATGCCATATGTCGGGACATTTAGCTCATATCGTCGCTCGCGCGACAGCGGTCCTTTACCACCAGGGATAGCAGGGAAAACCATCTTGATATCTGCGCTACCGGTAGAGCCCAACCATGTCAACTTGCGGCCACTGCGGTTAGTAAGATAAAACTTGAGCAAGCTGTCTTGCAGGCGTTTTATCTCATCCGGCCAGTTGCAGCCGGCACCATCGGCGAATTGCGAGTTGCGTCCCATGATGTCGGGAGGCCATGAGTTGGTCGTCAGGATGTTGACGGCAAGGTCGATCTGCTTACGTTCAACATCGCCAAGACCCCTGATATGATCTCTGTAGCCGGAAGACAGTTCGGCGGACGACTCCATGTCTCGGAACATGCCCTCGAACTTGGCAGTAAACTGGTTGCCAAGTTCCTGCTTCATTCGCGAGATCATCGACTTCTCGACGTCATGACTCTCAGACTTGTTGTGCAGGAGGCGCTTGGCGAGGTGCTTCTGGTAGTACCTCTCAAAGAGATCCTTGTCGGAAAGGTAGCGGATGACAGTGATGGCCTTCTCCAGCACCTCCTCAGTTTCGGTCTCGGTCTTGCCTCGGATGCCGCGGCGCAGATTGTCGTCGATAAACAAGGAGACGTATTCTGAGCTCTTGGTGAACATGTTGATGAAATCGGAGAAGCTCTTCGTCAGAGCGGTTTGGATGATCAAATCTTCCTGGAAACATTTCTTCCACAGATTGTCGAACTTATCCTTCAACTTCAATACATCGTCAACCCATTTGATAGCAGCAGCGGTCTGCTGGGCTGATGAGCTCAGAGTCTTGGCCTTCTCGGTGCCCTCGCCCTCCTCGCCGTCAGCCGCAGCCGCCGTGGCAAAGTTGGTATCCTTGAGGATTTGCTCAATCTCGAGACCGAGCTCAACGACGCGGGCGGAGAGAATCGTCTTCAGCGATGTCTTCTTCGGGTCAACCCTTGAGACGAGCTTGAAAAGAATGGATAACTCCTCTTCACGGTCGTAGTTGACCATGGACTTGAGTCCACTGCCCTCGAGATTCAGGAAATCGTCCAGGTGCGCCGAGATCAACTCCTCCTCAACAACCTTAATCGACTTCTCCCTCGTCTCATAATGAATGGTGGTGTCGCATCGGTCGTTCTCCTCGGCAAGGCGGCGTTGCGTGTGCCGAAGCCAGGCACCGGCATCGGCATCGCGGAGCAAGCGCTCGCACTCCTGCTTGTAGTATTCTCGCTCAGACTGGAGGTACGCTGGTTCGAATGTTGTGAGATACAGCTTTTCCGACTCGTTCTCCTCATCCGACTCGTAAAGACAATCCAGCATTCGAACGATGTTGCGCAACAGATGGCGGTCAATATTATCTCCGTCCCGCTCCATGTTGATATGATCCAAAATGACTGAGTTGAGGATGTCGAAGACGGTGTACTCGCCGCTCGAGTTGAGGCAGGCTCGCAGGATATGATCTCTAAACAAGCCGATAGTCGCAGTGTAGATGGACGCTCGGCGGGCGTCTTGAGTATATCCACGGTCGAGATACATGAGAATATCGGCAGTCATGTTCATTGAGGTGTTGTGGTGGTCCCACGAGGCCCTCACGCCCTTCAGGAAGTGCTCGCCCATCTTGCGTCGCTCGTTGACCGAGGTAGCCGAGCCGCCCATAGCAGCGCTGACAAGGTTTGCGGTGACGAGCTTGTCAATCTCGGGAATGACATGTTCGGAGAAGTATTGCTCCTCATGCTGCTTGACGCGGTCGTACAGCATCTCGCCCTTCTTCTTAAGAACAATCTTGTAGGAAGCTCGGTAAAGCTGCTCGAAGGAGAGGGTACTGCAGTTCTGGTTGTGAATGTCGGTAAGGGCTTGCTTGAGGGTTTCCCAGCATTGCTCGAAGTCGCTCGTGTCGATACCTGAGGTGAGCTGTTCATCTTGTCAGCCCGGTTCATCGGGATGTGCGGCCGCCGGGTGCCCCGTATCGATCGTCTGGTGTTTGCACCCAGCCAATGCCCAAACAGGCAAACAATAGGCACGCTGAGCACGGCAAGATCGGTTCAACGAAATACGCGAATGAAATGGGTCTTCAGAGCTCGAGAAGAGGTCTTGCACCAAAATCAAGCTTTTCATCGCGCCTTCCTTCCCGCAGTGACATATTGGGGTGACTTACCCTGCCCGGACGGCGCGGGGGCCGAATGCGACCAGCCCGCATGGCCGTACCTCCTCCACCTCTGCCGGAAATCATCGTGTCTCCCTATGGATATCGAGATATCGTGTGTAGCGAAAATTCTGCCGGGAGTGGTGTTGTGGTTGACCGTTTCAGGTCGAAGTAGCTATCGTGGGCGTCTGAGTAAGTGGCGGCGGGGTAGCTTTCTCAGAAAGTGTGGTGGAGGGGAAGAAGTGGTAAGTTGTAGTGGTGCTGCGCTGAAAGAAGGTTGTCGGAGGAAGCGAAGGGAAGCAGAAGTCCTAGCTGGTCTTTGTAGCCTCAGTCGCGCAGGGCAGGAGGGAGTTCGCGACAGGAAGGATCGAAGGAGGCGGTATTGAACAAGGCATCGCAGACGGTACAGGCAGTTGTCTAGGTTCAGTTCACAATGAGCGCGGGAAAGAAAGCAAGGCTGCACTGCACTAGACGGCACACAAAACCACCCCCGAAGCCGGGATGGTCCGCGCGCACGAGGCGGAAGGCACGACCGGGTTATCGGACCCAATCAATTCCCATCCTTATCCCAGCTCCCAGACGCACGGGCCACTCAGTTAGGACTGTAGGACCCTGATTCGCTGATTTCCCCTGCTGTGCCACATCTGAGTGCCACAGGTGGCGCTTATCCGTTTCAATCTTTTTACAGTGGGCTTTGGGTTCTGGAATCTGGAAGAGCAGTGACGACGGCATTCCCAGGACTTTTTTTTGCGACCAAAGCTCCAATTCGCTTCCGCTTGACTTTTGCGAGCTTCAAGCACCATCAACACCAGCAGCCCAGCCACGACAGTACCTACTCACCACACTCACAGTACACAAAAATGGCTTCGCGCTCAGCATTCACAAGATTAGCGCCTCTGCTGCGCCAAACAGCTCGCCCAACCACCTCCCCGATAATGCGCCTAATCCCCCAAGGCGCCTTCTCTCAAAACCTGCCCCTCCAACCCGCCGTCGCAACGCGCCTCGCCCACTCCATCCCGAAGCCCAAAACCGCGCGTGACCTCGAGAGCAAGACCGAGCAGCAGATCCGCCTCGAGTCGAACCCCCATTACCAGCTCGACTTCACCTGCGTGCCTTGCGACACCCGCTCCCGCCACAAGGTCTCCAAGCAGGGCTACCACCACGGCTCCGTCCTCATCACCTGCCCGGGCTGCCGCAACCGCCACGTCATCAGCGACCACCTCGGCATCTTTGGCGACAAGAAGGTCACCGTCGAGGATCTCATGCGCGAGAAGGGCAGGCTGGTGAAGAGGGGCACGCTCGGCGAGGACGGTGACATTGAGTTCTACCCCGACGAGGGCTCTACGGAGGCTGAGGCTGGGGCCAAGGCTGGCGAGGCCAAGAAAGAAGAGTCATCATGAGGGATGTAATGGAAAACTATCACATTGTACAACATTGATATTTGGGGGCGGTGCTTTGGACCACACAAAAGACGGCTAGGAGCCGTCGGGGTATGACACGACTGCATGGAGACGGCGTTCTGGATACCCATCACCACACACTTCTGGGCGACGAGACGAAGGTGAAATGTAACAACAAAATAGATAAGAATCTCACATATGAGCGGGCGATGTAGCCCATGTACTATAAAACACCATGCATATCTTCGCAGCCTTTTTTCCCACCGAGAACGCCATACGATGCAGTCTTCGTGCAGACCTAGTAATTACCACCCCTTGTACGCCGTCCTGGCCGCCCTGTGCTCGGCGCTGCGGACCTTCTTCTTTTCCTTCTTCTTCTCCGTCTTCTTCCTCTTGTCCCTGCCATACTTCTCCGGCTGCGCAATCGCCTCGATCTTGCGCTTGCTCGACCTCTGCTGTCTCCTCTCGCGCACCTCCTCCCTGATCTCCAACAACGTCTTGGTGTACTCGGCCGTGCCGAACTTCTTCTGCAGAGAGTCCATGAGGATTTGTGCCCTGTTCTTCAGTCCATCCAGCTTGGCCTTGAACTGCTCGTCGTTCGAGAAGGGCACGGGGATGTTGGGGTCCGTCAGGTTCTGCAAGGGGTACAGGATGGTCTTGAACGAGGGCTCGAGGTGCTCCTGAGGCACGCGACGGCAAATCGTCTCCAAGACCTCCATGGCGACGACCTTGGGGGTGATGGCGCTTGACTTGGGCCGGACATCCTTGCGCAGGAGGGAGGAGAGCTTCCAAAAGAGGTACTGGAGATCCTTGCGGTGCTCCTCGATTCTGTCCTCCTCGGCTTCCTGCTCGTCTCTGTCTCCAAGGGTCTCGGCTTCCGGTACGTTTTGCACCTTGACGGGCAGACGGGGACCCAAGAATACCAGGATCTGAGTGAGTTCCGTTGCAAGGGTGTCTTCGATCTCGGGCGTTCTCAAAGCGTACATTGACAACCTCACCAGCTCCTCGATATCCTCGCAATCCAGGTCCAGTCCGTGAGACCCCTTGAGCGTCTCTCCCGCCTTGGCAGCCTTGCTAGCGTAGTCGGCGAGGAAGGCACTCAGAACCTTGGCGGTGCTCAACTTGACGGAGTTGTCAGGATGCGTGAAGCATCCGCGGATGTCGGCCCAGAGGTCCCGAGATTCCGAACCGAGGAGTCTCTCGGGGTATCTCTCAGTCAGGACCTGCACGTCATGGAGGACAGTGTTCATCAAATCCTCATCAGCGACGCGGATATCGCCAGTCCCGACAATCTCCCCGATCTTGCCAAGAACCAAGTCCAGTTCCTTCTTGTGCTTGGTCGAAGGCTCCCTGGCCTCGAAGAAGAACCCGAATGCCTGGAGAGCCAACTTCGTAACAGCTGCGTTGTCCTCCTGCTCGATCCATGAACGCAGAAGCGTCATGAAGTTCTGCATCCGCTCCTTGTCAGCCTTACGGAACATCTCCTTGAGCACCTCTCCGGCAGCGAGGCAGCACTTCTCGCTGTCGTCGTTGGCGAGCACCATGACCAGGGGCAGGAAACACGTGGCGATGGCTTCTTGCACGAAATCATCTGCCGACTTCGTCAACAGAAGATGGACGACCTCCATGACGGACAGACGACCGCCCTCTCGCTCGTAGGTCAAGTTGGCAACGATGAAGTTGAGCTGCTTCACCCAGCGCGCCTTTCTCTGAGGGTAGTCCCTGAGGAACTGGAAGAAGGCTCCTCTCGCCAAGTCTCGCGTGTTCTGGTCATCGTTGGTGATCATGACGGTACCGACGTAGTCCATGGTATCGTAAACAACGGCAGTCTCGATCTTGCGCTCAAGGACGGAACGAAGGAAGTTGAAGGTGACGTGACGGTAGAGAGGCTCGGTAAGGTCGTCCTTGAGCTTGCCGAGCAGCATGTCGATGGCTGCCTCCTTAACGGGAATGTCCTTGCGCTCCCGAAGAATGACTGAAAGGAACTTCAGCGCAGCCTGGGAGAGGTCTGTAGTCGTAGATGTTGACATTGAAATGCTCTTCGAGGCCTCCCTGGTGGCGACCTTGAACAATTTCTCATCGTCCTCGTTATTGAAAGGGACTCTGACCAAGACACTGAGCAGCTTGAAAGCAGCAACCTTGACGTCGTCCTCGCCGCCCACGACAGCGTCACCAATAATGGGAATAAAACCAGTGATGTTCGCTGCAGTACGCAAGCTGTCATGCTTCTTCCAGGCGGCCCGCAGAATGTCAAAGGCAAACTTGACCAGCTTGTATGTGTACTTGCCCGCGGTGCCGTGGTTGTCCTTCTTCACGCCCTTCTGGTAAAGATACTTCTTGAGGCGCGGATCGATCCTCGGTGCCTTCTCGGGCTGCTTGCTCTTGTAAACTTCCTGGATAACCTCGTAGCAGAACACCAATGTGTCACGGCTCTCCGCTGCAGGGTTTTGCAGCAGACCGGCGGTGATTCTGGCCAACAAAGCATCGATCTTGCGGACCAGCTTGAGGTCGACCTTTTGCAAGAGAAGAGATTGCAGTGGGTGCACGAGTGCGACGAGTTGGCTGATGGAGGCAGACTTGGCAATCAGCTCCATGGAATCTTGAGACTTGCTTGCCTTGACCTCCTTCATCTCACTAACGTATCCCTCAGCATCCTTCTCTTGACCGGCAGCACCGAAAATGTCATCAATGATGACCGCCACGATAGACCAGAGAGTGTAGTCGAGATCACCCTGCTCAAATTCTGGGATAACTCTGAGCAACATGGAGTGAAGGGTGTAGGAGAGAACGTGGAGCTGGTAACCTCGCTTGAGCGCGCCGCGAAGTTCCTTCAGAATGAAACCAAAGTAGGTCGGGCCCAGAACGGAAGCGATTTGCACCAGAGTATCTCTGGCCATCTCACGGGCTTCCCAGGACTTGCTGCGGAGAATGTGGCAGATATCCGTGAGTACGCCAGCAAGCTTCTGGCCCATCTCCTCAGATGGGAGGATCTTCATGAGCTTGACGATGATGACACCGACAGGCACACGGTAGCTGACCTCGGATTCATCCTTCTCGTGCAAGTGTTTGATCAAGGTAGGAAGGAAGAGGTTGCTAACATCGGTGCTGAGCTTCGCCTGTGCGGGAACGGTGCGAGCAAGTCTCAAGTTGGAGGGGGAGGCAGCCTCAGAGCCATCCACTTGCATGGGCTCAACGTCAGTGGCCTTTGATTCCACGGAGACGACGAGAGCATCGCTGAATTTGCCAAGCAGCTTGTTCACCTGTTTTGGCAGATCAGGCTTAGACTCCACGAAGCTGATGTATCTCTGAAGGATCACACGGTAGGTCTTCCAGTCAAGGGATAGGGCCAAGTTCGCAATCGTGATTGTCGCCTGGGCGCCCAAACCTTGGTCGTCGGTGCCATATGCGCGGCCGAAGATGAAGTGCTCCAGCAGCGGAATGAAGAACTTGCCCAGATTCTGGCTGCTGATTTCGTGGACCTCGTTGGCAGTCTCGAGAAACCGGATAGCTTCCAATTGACGGGAAGTGGCAGGGCTGAGAATGTTGAAGAAGAAAGGCAGTTCGGTGGTGTCCTCGTCAATATCGCCGCCAAGGAAGCCCTTCAAATCCGCCACAGGTTCCCACGTGGGCATCTGGGATATGAGGTACCCAAATACTCTGAGATACTCACGTCTGACAGTAGCTGACTCCTCGCAAGCTCCGGAGTAGATGGACTTGAGTACGATTTCCCTCATTTGTTTGTCAAACGCTGCCTTCGAGGCTTCGTCTTGGCACGCTGCTACCTCGCTGATGAACTTCCGAAGACCGTCTGCAGAGTTTGACGCAAGGATGCCGTACTCCTCATCACTACGAATGAAGAAGATCAAGTTGTGCAGGAGCGCGAGCCACTGTTTGGGAGTAAACGGCGTCTCCTTGTTCGTAATCTGAGTGAAGGCCTTGAGTCTCTTGTCATAGTCCGGCTCATCAATGCGGTCCGGTGCAAACGCATTGAGAGCGCTGCAAAGCTCGGCAACTTCCTGGATAGTGGCATCCTTGGCGGCAAGAGCCGTAAGAACACGAGCCAGAGACGTCCTGTTCTCTCTGTCTTTGAAGTAGCTGAAAAGGGAAGCCAGAGTCTCGTAGATAGCGATGTTGGCAGTCGTGTCCTCGGCCTCGGAAGCACCCAGGATGTTGATGAAACGCTCAAGAATGAGCAGAATCCTGCCCTTGGCTTTGGGGCTGACCTTGCGTGCGGGCTGGTTGAGAAGCTTAGTTGAGATATCCAGAGTTTGCTGGACGTTCTGAGAGGTTTCAACCATAGGAGAAAGTTCGACAATGGTTTCAATGCAAGCCTCCAACAGCTCATTGCCCATCTCGGCCTCAAGTGCAGTGGTAATTGTCCTCAGGATCAGCTCCATGTTCGCATCAATGAGTTCGACGCGGATAAGTTCATTGAACTCAGACTCCTCGGCAGGAGCCTGTGCCAGCTTGAAGAGGTTGCGGACGATGCTAAGGGCGAACACTTTGACGTTTTCCTTGGCCTTCGGCACCGAAACGCACTCGATAACCTTTGGTAGAATCTGGCTGTTGATTGACAAGAATAACGCAGCCTTAGGAAGCTGGGACCACGTCCAAAGCAGCTGCATAATACCAGAAATCGACTGGGCGGTCTCAATAGGCAACTTCTCGGTCCTGGGGACGATGACCTCGTTGACGATAGGTTCTGAGTACGGCGACCAGTTGAAATCCTGCGCATTGCGGAACAGAGAAATGATACACTTCAAGCCGGTTTGGCGGATGTCCTTGTACAGAGACTCCTGAGACGCCTCAGTGGGTTCTTCGTCCTCGTCATCCTCCTGAATCGCCGTGTCCCGGAGTCGCCGGCAAGCGGAGATCAAGCAGTACAAGATGGGATGCAAAAGTCTCTCGACATAAGGCCCAACATGAGCGCCGAGCTCGTTGATGAGGGGCAGCATCATGTTCATGAAACCGACTTGCTTGCGAGGAGGGAGAATTTCACGATCGAACAAGCTGGAGCGGAAACCAGACTCATCAATAACGCGAGCGTTCCTCAGGCTGCCAGTCGCGATGTCCAAGAAACTTCCCATGTCCTCTACACTCAGGTTTCTCAGAACGGTCAGACGAGTAGCCAGCAGACCATGACGGCCACTGGCAGCTCCCTTTTTAGAGATGGTTCTTCCGTACAAGAGTCTCAGAAGCACAGGCATGAGCTCGGCCCGGTGCTCAGGTCGAATGACTTCGTCGCTTTGCAGAAAGACGGTAACCTCGTTCTTGAATCTGGCTTCGTCGAGGAGGTACTCCAAGTTTTCCTTGTAAGGTGTGACTCCCTTTTGCTTCCAGGCGAGGATAGCCTTCAGTGCCTGCTTCTGTACCTCGATATCACCATTCTCCATGAGGTGGAGAAGGGCACGGTACACTTTCTCGTTCTGGTACAGAGACTTCGGGTTGACAAACAGAGCAAAGACACCAACGAGTGCCTTGCGGTCCTGAAGTGACCAGTCCTCTCCATTGGACTGAGGCTCTTCATCGTCCTGGGCGTCAGAAGTATCATCCTCATTAAGAGCCCAAGGCAAGAAAAAGGGCACCAGCTTGCGCGAGTGCTTCTCAGCAGACGAAGGCATAGCAGTAAAGACCTTGATTGCCTGGGCTCGGGCGTTGGTTGCGTGGGCCTCGACGGTCTGCTGCTGCTCGTCAAAAGCTTGAAGCATGAGATCTACCGCGTTGTTAACCACAGGTTCAACCTCATCCGCCATCCTCCAGAGCTTCTTTAAGTGGGTGCAGTCGAAGTCAGTGACGGGTTCCCTGCCCTGGAGCGATGGTTGGCTTCCGGGACCCGACCACCTGGGCGAAGGCGTCTCCAGCCAGTCGAAAGCCATATCTGAAATAGCCTCCGCACCCGTCTTGGATTCTCCAACCAGCTTCAGAGCGGTAATAGTATCGTCCCACAAAGGCGAAAGTTTGACTGTCAACATGCCGAACATGAAGGAAGGGATTGCCTTCAAGAGCCAGGAGTTTTCGCTCAACTGAGAGTAAGTTTGACCAAGCTTGCGCAGATGCATAGCAACATTTCTCATCGTGGAAAGCTCCATAGGTGTCTGCTCAATATCCAGCATAAGGGTGTGGCAGGAGTGCTCATCGGGCGTCGACTCGATTTGCTGAAGAATCTTAAGAGAAGCGAGACGAAGCTCATGAGAAGAGGCAGAGAGGTTCTCAATTAGTGCCTGAACGACAGGATCTTCCTCTCCAGAGCCCTCGCTGCTGTCGCTGCTTTGGCGGTCGACCGACGGCGGCTGGTTCTTTGTTGCTTCAGCGTACTCAAGGTAGGCCTCCAGGAAGCCAACTGAACGGCTGAACCGAGGCACGGCAGCCCGAAGAAGCGGGCTGAGAGCCGAATCCACCGGACCAGCCGCCTTGCTCATGCGAAGGTACGCATGGAAACCCTGGCTGACGCTGAAGTGTACCTCATCCGACGCCAACGTGGACGATGGTTTCAGTGCGAGCCTCAGTTTTCTAAGTAAAAGTTCCGCGATCTTGGCGCTTGCCGATGGGTGAACTGTCGTAGAGTAAAGGAGGTCTAGAAGTGCTGAGTATTTGGGCAGACACCTATCACGCCATGTTTGGGGATCCTTGTCATAGGCTCCGCGTTCCGGGAAGGGTGACGCTTCGAGACGCTCGAACTTTGACACAATCTGGTCCTGCCAGCTGCGCGGAAGATTGCAGGTCTCCTTGCCCCCTGGCGAGGGCAGACTGCCTGACTTGACCATGCGCGGTAAGAAAACGCACAGCATATCCTCGTTTCGACCGTCGGACCAGTGGCTGACAATGAACCTGGTCACTGTTAGCATGCGAGACATGAAAGATGATGCTCTATGACATACCTCTGGAAATAGGTCTGGAAGAGACTTCGGAATCGTTGTGAATCCAACTCTGAAAAGTAGGCGCAGAACGGAATGTACCATCTCATGAGCTTTTCCCTCTGAAGAGCAGTCATGAAGTCCTTGATACACGGAATCAAAGCGTCAATCGGCGCCTGGTGCCAGACGATCGCGGCGTTGACAACGACATGCTTCCATATCAGGCTCATCTTATCCTCCGTTGCCTCTGGGGAGTTCTGTGCCATCGCATCCAGCATCGCCGTCATGTTTTGGACGAGTACGGGCCAGTTGCTGACGCGAGATCCTCTCCGGACTCCCGCCGCCGTACCGAGAACCCTGACTAAAGGCACATAACGCCATGTCTTGCTTGGCTTAGACTCGGCCAACGCTGCCTGCACATGGTCTTGGATCGCTTCGAGGACCAGCGCAAGGTCCTTATCGTTGGAGTGGTGGATGATGCTGGTCAGGACACCGCAAACAAGATCGGTCCAGGTCGCCGTCGGCGTGAGGTCTGACTCGGTTTCGGGGATGGCTTTCACGAGTGTTGTGAAGATGGCCGGTCCAGTCGAGTGGATGGTCTGTCCTGGGCCCTTGATCGCCTCGGCGAACATAGTCATGAGACCATCCTGGTATAGTTGGAACTGGCGGTCGCCGACAGTACTTCGAAGGTCGTTCCTTGCGTGTTCAACGATGGCAACGAGAGCGGTCTCCCGGTTCGCTGGTGCCGCTGCCTTTTTAATGAGAAAGCTCAACGCCTCGGCGGCAAAACGGGCAATATGCGGAGGGTGGCGCGCCTTTCCCAGGAGTGGTATCATGACATCGTACGTCGGTCGCAAATCCGGGACCAGTAGCTTCGAAAGATATTTGAACAAGAAGGCGAGAGCGGCAAAGGTCCACTCAATAACATCGGCATCCTGCGGTCTGCCGGCGATGGCGATAATGAGATCCAGAGACTTGGCATAGTACTTTTCGAATCGGGTACCAATATCGTGCGCAAAAGCTGTCAGGAGGTCCAAGACAGGCTCCAAGGCATCCTTGTCTTGTTTCGCAATCGACGTCTCGAGCGCCTCGAAGATGTCCTTCTCGAAGTGCAGAATCTGGGGGAGACTCTCACTCAGCGGCAAGACCACCCTCTTGAAATCGCTAAACGCTTTTGAGACATTGAGCTCGCCCCATTTCTGCAGGCCAGTCCGGAAGTATGAGGTGGTCGCTTCGAGGTCTTCTTCGTCGAGATCATGTCGGCGGACCTTTCGTAGGGGATCGAGCGAGTGTAGTTTGGAGACCTTGGTCGCGAAGGACTCCCATCGGTGGTTCTTTTGATGTGGTGTTGAGTATTTGCCCTTTCGGGACTTTGTGATACGTCCAGATGAAGTGGAAGGCATATTGGGCGCGTTGACAGGCGGTATGCGCAGGAACCCGTCGTCTTCGCCTCCCAGCTTCACTGCTTGATCGCGAAAAAAAGTTCCCCGCCGACTCTTCAAAGCTGCCCAGAAAGATTTGAACTTTTTTTTGCCGGGCGAAGCTCGGTCCACCTCGATAAGGCGATAAGAGTATCAAAAGCGGGTCTATGCCAATCATATTCCTTCCAGATAGAGATCCACATTACTTCATCGCGCATCCCCCAGTCGCAACTTTCCAGCTTCAAGCTTCCATCAACAACCACTCAAACCCGTCACACCCCGAATCAGCAAGGCGCAATGGCTGCACCCAAGGTGTGAGTATTCCTCGATATGACTCCGCGACTTGCAGGATGTTTTAAGAGTGCTGACATGTCACAGGATCGTACTAGGCAGCCTCAATGGCTCGCTGCAGCCTGCCTTTTCCAAGGTCGCGACGCTCCACGCGAAGAATAACTTCAGCTTCGCAATCGTTACCGGCAACCTCTTCGGCGCAGAGGACGACGCCGCTGTTGATTCCCTTCTCAATGGCGAAATCAAGGTGCCCCTGCCTACATACTTCACCATTGGAACCGCGCCCCTTCCTCCGCGAATTGTCGCCAAGATCGAGGCCGACGAGGAAATCTGCGAGAACCTCCACTTCCTCGGCAAGCGCAGCATCACAAAGACATCAGAGGGTGTGAGAATCGTTGCTCTGGGCGGAAAGCTCGATAAGGAAGTCGTTGGTGGGCAGTCGAAGGAACAGCACCTGCCCTTCCACACTGCCGACGATGCGAAGTCGCTGAAGGGAGCGAACAAGGCGGATATTCTGCTGACGGCAGTTTGGCCTGCTGGTGTCTGGACGAACTCCAAGGCCGCTCTTGCCCCCGAGAACCAGGCGATTATTGAGAGCACGGCGGAAATTGCGGATCTTTGCGCCACACTGAAGCCCCGCTACCACTTCTCCCCCTCTCCTGCCGAGTTCTTCTACGAACGCGAGCCTTTCTTCCATCCCGCCGAGGAAGGCAGCGACGATTTCCCCATCACCCGCTTCATCTCAATGGCCCCCTACGGCAATTCAGCGAAGGCCAAGGCACTTTATGCCTTCACAATCCAGCTCAACGAGACTTCGGTAGAGCGCCCCGCTGGCGCGACTTTCACCCCGTTCAGCCCCAGGAAGCCCAAGAGGCGCGCGCAGGAGGAAGGCTCTTACAGCCGCTTCGGCAACGGAGATGACGGCGAGCGCCGTCATCGCCGTGGGAACAAGCGAGGTCGTCACCACTCACCTCCCCCCGGCCCTGACCGTTGCTTTTTCTGCCTCTCAAACCCGAACCTGGACACCCACATGGTCGCCACTGTCGGTGATGACAGCTATCTTGCTACTGCCAAGGGCCCTCTCGCCACATCGGAGACTTTCAAGAAACAGGGCTTGGACTTCCCAGGCCACATCATCATGACACCTCATGCACACACGCCTACTATCTACCACTCTGGCGCCGAGAGCTACTCTGCCGAAGATGCGGAGCGAACCCACAAAGAGATGACTCGATTCCGAGAGAGCCTCCAAGCCATGGTTGCTGCCAAGTCGAACCATAAGCTCGGTGCCATCACCTGGGAGATTAGCCGTCAGCGCAACATTCACGTCCACTGGCAATTCCACCCCGTTCCTGCGGAAATGGTCTACAAGAACGTCGTCGAGGCCGGCTTCAAGGTGGAGGCAGAGAACCTCAAGTACCCCGAGTTCGAAAACACTGAGCTCTCGTACGAGGAGCAGGGCACCATTGGCGACTACTTCCGCATCTGGATCTGGGCGGACAACGGCGACGACAGGATTAAGGGTACTAGTCTCGTCATGAAGCTCGATCCCAACATGCGTTTCGACCTGCAATACCCCCGCAAGGTCGTTGCCAAGCTTCTCAAGCTGGAGCAGCGCTTCGTCTGGCGGGACTGCGTCCAGGCCCAGGAGGAAGAGGTCAAGGACGTCGAGGCCTTCCGTAAGGCGTTCAAGGACTGGGACTTTACGCTCCAGGGATAGACAAGAGACGGAGGTTTTCCGGTTCCGGAGTGGCGAGGAAGGTTATCTGAATTTGGCATTTGAAAATGGAAAGGGGGCAACTACGCAAATGATTTCTTGCATGGCATGGGCATAGGTGGCGTTTGGGATACCCAGGTTTTCTGCATCTACTTGCCTCTAGAGGGGCAGCGGCAGCGGCAGCATCTGATTTTGACTCGGTTCACATATCAAACCAGACACGGGCGTATTCCTCAGATATATACCGCAAACAAGTAGATGCCAACAAAACGTTTATGTGATTTCACCACATTTTCCAAAAACGCACTCATTTTGCAACCGAATTATGTCTCCGGAGCAGTGCCTCCACAAGAACACCCCATCAACCGTATACCACATTTCTTTCGAAAGAATGCCACCGAAGATCCGGACCCCGAAATCTGCTACAAAACGCCAGCCATGATCCAGAGCCTCATCTCTCAACCTAGCAACGTCAGAAGGCAGCTGCGTCTGTCTACCGCCCCCCATACCCGCGAGACCCCACGGCAACGTCCCGCTCTTGCGAGGCACGCCGCATTACGTCGAAGGCTCTGGGCCCGTCTTACCGTCCATACCTCAGGGCGGAACACTCATACTGTCTCGCCCGGCATGCTCTCCCCCCCACACTGCCTTGGCCTTTTAGGACCCCTGGACCCCTACAACATTCCTCAACTCTCTGACACCGCCGACACGACAAGAAGAGTGAAAACCTTGAGGCCTCTCCTCCGAGCTTGTGAAGGTTCCGGACCGCTTCGTAGTATGAGATGGCTGAGACCTCCTCATCTCCGTCATCAGATCTCAGCTTGTCTCTGTTTGCGTGATGCATAACGAGGGACTTTCTCTCCCAAAACCCAAGCATGAGAAAAAGTGACGATGGACTAATCTGTGCTTACACTTGTACAAAAAGTTTATTCAAGACTTTCGGCATCCGCACGCTTTATCCATTATCCCTTGCATCCTATACGGCCCGTACAAAAGCAATGACAGCTTAAAACTGAGACCATAAACTAACCGGCGCGGGGGGGGGGGGGGGGGGGGGGGGGGGGGGGGGGGGGGGGGGGGGGGGGGGGGGGGGGGGGGGGGGGGGGGG